>CM055760.1:5554506-5602006 GCA_029465975.1 Dallia pectoralis | reverse complement strand
CTGTCTCCGGCCCTGCTCCTCCTTCCTTACTCAGCTTCCAGTCTCTCAGCGGTCAGACACACCGCACGGCAGCTGTTCCCCGCCTCACTATGACTGCCTAGCCTTCACCTCTGTCTATAGTGTGAGGCAAACGCACAGCACAACACACACTCCAGACAACAGTACAGGAAGACCAGCGCTCTGAGCCAGAGGGATCAGTCAGTCCAGAGGAACTGGTCTAGGGACAGTGAGAGGACAGAATGGAGCTGTGGACGACGCTGATGCTCACGTTGCCGCTGATTTTCAACCTGTGTGCAGACGTGGGAGCCCAGGGTTCAGGTATGTGGATCTGACAATCACCTTTGACTCCAACGTGACCTCGTGTGGTTTGGTGAACTCCGGGCGAACAATGCAATTGGCAAACAATTTAATATTTATTTATTCGTAAACTAATTGAACTAAGTGTCGGATGACAGTGAAATCGAGAGAGATTGTTTATCATGTACAGACTGTAATGTCATCGTGTAATAAAGACCTCAGTGCTCACTCCCCCCCAGAGGATGGCAATAGAAAATTATGAAGCGCTCGGGAAATGATTGATCTGAACAGACACAGATGCGATTGAAAATATCAGTGAAACTCAATCCAATATAAACAATTGGGGCATTTGATACCCTGTCAAGATAGAACAAATGTTATGCTAAATATTCCTTCCGGTGACAAGATTGAAAAGACCTTGTCCTTCAGCATAATGGTGTGCACTGTACTTGAGGGAGTTCTGAATGGGGTACCTGAGTGTACATGTAAGTGCCTTTGTGTTTATGTGTGTATGTGTGTGTGTGTGCGTGCATGTGTGTGTCCCCGTGTGTGTGTGTGTGTGTCCGTGTGTATGTGTGTCTGTGTGTAGGTGTGTCCGTGTGTGTGTAAGTGTGTCCGTGTGTATGTGTGTCTGTGTGTAGGTGTGTTTGTGCGTGTGTAGGTGTGTGTGTGTGTGCATGCATGTGTGTGTGTGTCCGTGTGTTTGTGTGTGTGTGTAGGTCCGTGCCTGTGTGTGTGTGTGTGTGTGTGTGTGAGTGTGTGTGTGTGCGTGTGTGTGTGTTTTTTGTGTGTGTGTCCCCGTGTGTATGTGTGTAGGTGTGTTTGTGCGTGTGTAGGTGTGTGTGTGCGTGCATGTGTGTGTCCCCGTGTGTTTGTGTGTGTGTGTGTGTAGGTGCGTGCATGTGTGTGTGTGTGTGTGTGTGTTTGTGTGTATGTGTGTGCTTGTGCGCGTGTGTGTGGGGGTTTGCGTGTACTACCCGTTCTGTTTCTTAGTTCAGCGGTATCTCAATCACACACCTGAGAGTAATTACTAACAGTCTCCCAGGGATACTAGAGGTGCTGGTATGATTTTATGTGTGTTTTGTGTTTGGGAGTCATGTGAAGCTTCCTGTGTCTTGTACGTAAACCAGAACAATGGAAAAAAACATGTGCATGAGATGTGGCTTCGATTAGAAAACATAGGATAAAGGTGCCATTAGTTGTAAAATGAAATAATAGCGGCAGCACAAAAAGGTGATATGCTTAAAAGTAGCATCAGGTACGCGTAATTATATGGAACTTTTTCCTTTGCATAATTGAAACATTACCCGGGTAATGTGCATACGTAATAACAGGGTTACATAAAGAAGTTGAAACCATGTAAACCGGGGGTGGGGTCATTATTCATTTCTGAGGGAGCAGATGGTCGGGGGGGCCGGAACATAATTACAATAATTACACAAAACAATTTGTACTCTGCAAACCGACCGCAGCTACTCCCAAAAATAGACTGTTATTGGAAAATCAAAATATGTTGTCGACATTGAGACACATGATGTCCCTCGGTTTATTCATCGGAACACATTGGAGAGATTTCCCAACGCTATATTGTTTTGCTAAATTCCTGGCGAACCTTAGTCTTTTTGATGGAGCGCCCAGATTCGGCCTGTTGACGAGGCAAATTTAAAAAGTGAAAATATTAGACGCAATAAACGGTGCCACTGGGAAGCAGGAAGTGATCTAATTTTGGAATGGATGGCTGGCTGGCATCCGTGAAGATTTCAGAAAGGGTGGAGCTAGTGCACAAGTTTCCCAAAGCTGATTGGGTAAAATGACAGAGGCTGTAATGGTTGCCGTTCAGTGGCCAATTACAGCATGTCGGCAATGATGCAAGTTCCATGAGAAAAATGCAATCGCATAAGAGACGTTTCTAATTTGGAATTCCAGCTTGCAATGATGAAGTGTGAATCAAGGTCTGTCTATTATCCGATGTGCATTCATTTATTAATTACTATAGTCATTTACAAATAACACTTACAAATGTTACATTTGTTGGACAGTTAGAACAGTAACCTGCAAAATGATTGGAACTTTTAGGCTAGACTCCACAATGTGATTTTAATTTGAAGTTGGAACTTCAATCTGCCTCCCTGGTTGCAACTTGACCCCAACTTGACCCCAATGCATTTCATTAGTTAACTTGGTTATTGTGTCCAAACACTGTACTTACCACATTATCATAAGACCACATTGTAGACAAAAGATTTGGTCAATGTCCAACAAGTGAAGGATCTAGCAAAGCAAACAAACAACAACAACAGTAGCTAGAATCAGAGGATGTTGAGGCAAGATGTTAGATGTTGTCACACTGCCACCTTGTGTTCGGAGGAGCAGGTTTTACAGAAACACAGCTGCAGTTGTCGCTGCATTTGTCTTTGTTGAAAAAATATATATATAATTGGCCTATAGTAACAAAGCAAATGTGTGTATTTGTCAGTTGTCCAACAAATTACTTTTTGATGTGTTGTTAACCCCCAACAGCACATTATACAGTTAAACAGTTATTGGACAACAAAACTGTAGTTTTTTTTATCTTATATTCTAGGTTACTTTGTTACCTGTTAGTTAATGCAGCTTTTTGACAAATCTGACAAACTATGTGGTGGAGATCTGTGTAATGCAGCTGTTCAGGTGAAGCAAATATGCGCTGTCTTTGGGAGAGCAGATTTCTCTGCGTAGCCATTTGGCGGCCCTGGGCAAGATTTGTTTTAAAGTACCTCAGGTTGCAACAACACATTTTCTATTTCCTATTTAATGACACTGACGGGTTAAACTTTAGTACGCTGTTCGACAAGGTCTTAAAACATTGATTCCCAAATTGTTTTCGGTGTGAAAAAATTTAATTATGCTCAACGTTCTTTTCTCCCCAATCCAATTTACAGCCTATTCCTGTCAACTCAGCTATAAGATGTTCTTGGAGAAACATATCTTTATTAACCGGCATGTTGTAGCCTAAATTAATAAAACGTGTATTTTTGTTTGAAGGAATCCTTCTGTTTAATAACTGCTGCTTGTTGTGGCCGCCAACGCCAACCAGCTTAATCCTGTTTAACACCAACCCTAAAAATAATTACCCAGATATTGTCACCTTCCATACTAACCGCCGTTGCTAATACATTTGCACATTTTCCTCATCAAATTTGAGGCTTTTAATTAAGATACATTTATGCAATACATTTGAAGGCGTTCATATTACCATACACATCTTTGCAGGTGACACATCTCACTGTGCCGAGTTGTGACTCGATGTGGTGATATATCACAGATGTGGTGAGATTACTTTACTTTTTGTCATCACCTTTTGAAAGGTCTTGCCATTTTCAATGTAGGGATCATGTCACTTTGAATCGTTATTCATGCATTTGTAAAGTAATATATATGCTGTGTCTTTTTTGAGTAATGTATTGATATCGAAAACCTGAAATATGACATGTTCAGAAGCTTTTTTTGTAGATGCAAATTTGTGTGGGTAATTTGCCTACATAATATACAAAATGTGATCACCACAGCCAAAGGTTGTGATCATGGGTCGTTGTGCTACTGTAAGTATTCTTTGCTCCAGTCTGAGATCCTGCAGAGATCTTTGTCCTTCTGTCAAGTTCTCCCATCTCCACAGCTCTATTATTGAGACCATTGCGTCACGGACCCCAGACAGCCAACTCTAGGAAGAGTCTTGGTGGTTCCCAACATATTTTATTTCCCATTTTTAACAGAGCCCACTGTACTGCTGGGAACATTTTTTATAACCTACCACATGTCTACCCTTTACCCGCATTTACATTTAGGTCCAGAGTTTCTTCAACTTCATGCCTTGTTTTTATCTGCGAAGTGCGAGGCTTTTCTAAAGAGAACAAGTCGAACAAGCCCTCAAAAACATGACACAGCATCAGGAGTCCTAAAATAGTTGTGGTCCAGTTACAAGAATTAAACAAATTAATTTATTTCAGGCAAATGGGGGAACACGGTCTGTTTGAAGCTAGGGGTGCCCTTACTTTTTATGCGCTATGAAAATGCCTATATTTGTAAAAAAAAAACAATTAGATGCTTAATTGCAAAATATAACTTTCCAGCTGTTACATTTTGAGATAGTGTTGTCTTGCTTTTATGCTATGTGGAGAAAGCGACAAGGTCAGAATACCTTCCGAAGGACGTCTATATAAAGTATGCACTGAATAAAAGCTAGTGAATCTGGGTTGCCGGGGCAGTCTGCCTACAGTTCCTAGGAGAGGCTTTGGCCCCAGGCGTATTAAACGGGTTTAGATGTGGTTTTAGATGGATTTCAGGAACATGTCTTTTCTGTAGCTTGATGGATCATCAGAGGACAGGCGAAGGCTCTCGGGATGAAATTAGACCCTTTCTCATGGCACTCTGCGAGGGGATCCTGACCTACGCACGCCCTTGACTCAAACACCGAAGACGAAAGAGAGTTTCTGTTTCTATAGCGCGTCCGAGTTGACGGGCGAGCATAGAAGCCGGTTTGTTTCGTAGGTGCACTCACAGCCCAAGTGACGTTGAACGGAACAGAGGTCCGTCTGTTGGTGTTTGCCTCACCTTCCGCCACCGGTGATGTGGACAATAGTGACGCTCAAGGCTTTTACAAACCTGGCATGTCTGATTGTCAGATTGACCAGAAGAAACCGCATGAAAAGGACGCCTGTGTTAAGGGTTCCAGTCACGTTTAACCGCACAACTTTAAAAGCTCTCTGGGTTCCTCCCGGAGAACTGTGGCATGAAAAAGGCCAGGGGCGGTACAACAGAAGTTTACTGAAACCGAACAAACACACACGCGCGCACGTATACACACATACGGCGCCCCCGAGCTCACACACACAACATTTTGTCCAGGGATCTCACTCGGCAATCTTGGCTGAGAGGACGAGGGGAGATGAGGGCAGTTTTCTAGAAACATTTGGGAGCAATTTGGTGCCCTCATGACAGCGTGCCTCAGTAGATGGCTGCTAAGGCACTTCTGTATTCATGTAGGGCCTCAGACCGGCAGGAGGAGATCCAAGGCACATCCTTATGTGGCCTAAAATGTCCCTAAGGAACTTTAATGGACTACCATTGTGACCTTGGGCTGGACTCTTCAATGGCTTCCACATTGCCCTTATAGAGCACTCAGCACATTTAATCTATAAATGTTATGCTTACCGTGAAGTTGGTCAGGCAAAAGACCCACAGGTTTATTTTGTAGCAAGATGAATTCATCCAGATTTTGATCTTAAAGTCGATATTGGTGTCTGTGATTAAAAGGATCGCCTTCGAAAAGGATATTTCTGACGGAAGAAAAGAAAATCTAGGCCGACCGAATTTAGACCTCGTGTGGTTTAATCCGCTTGCTGTGTCTTGATGAACAATATCTTCACGACAAACCGGCTATTTCCTTCACCGTCATTTGCATTCTGATCAACAGGTATATTAGGTTGCTGTGAGGGAGCCTGTGTGACTGTTGGCCCTAGCTATCCAAAATTAGCAACTTGTTCCATTCTAGTTTGGTCAATCGTGTGACTGACTAGGACATTTTCCCTTGGCACCTCCAAAAAAAACCCACCTTGCTCAGTAATCATCCGAACCAAACACATGTGCGTGTTTCTTCTCGCTCAACTAACAGAATATTTATTAATGCTGATCATTTTAACTTTGGCGTTACCTCACTTTCTTACGTCAATGTCCTTTAAACAGTCACCCTTTCCTCAAACGTATTTCCCTTCCCTCAGTCTATGATCTCCTAAACTCTCCGGAGTGTCTGCCAGACCTGCTCCAGGGTGGCTTGGTGGAGCAGGGTGTGAACGAGGCTTTCCTCCTCGTCACTTTCAAGCTGCAGCCCAAGACTGGCACCACCGTGTTCGGTCTTTACAACCCCCAGGACAACAGCAAGTATTTTGAGTTCACGGTTCTCGGGAAGCTCAACAGAGGTAAGAAGCAGGAACGGCGAAAGAAGGACATAATGCCCATTAAAACTGATGGTTCATCCACTTGCACGCTGGAAATACACGTTCAATTGTTTTTTTAGCGTGATTAATTCAAACATATCGTATTTGCCCATCAAAGCGCCGTCTAAGTCGTGAGGTGTCGGTCGCTTTGGAGTGGGATGCGTAAAAAATTATGTGCGATATTCTGTGATGTCGAAAAGAGTATTTATTTTCCATTTGGTTATTATTAATGCATTCGGTTCATTGACGCATTCGGAGTGATACTTCATAACTCATAAGGCTTTTCCCCGGGTTGCTCTCAGCCGTGTTACGTTACTTGAGGAGCGACCGGAGAATGAGCTCCGTGACGTTCAGCAACATTCCCCTGGCGGACGGTCAGCGGCATCGCCTGCTGTTCCACCTGAAGGGCATGCAGCAGGCCCCCGGGGGAGTGGAGCTCCACCTCGACTGCAGACTGGTGGAGACGGTCCGAGACCTCCCCGCCGTGTTCCAGGGCCTGCCCGCTGGCTACGGTGTGGTGGAGCTGAAGAGCATGCAGAACAAGGCAGAGGTGACGTGGTTTGGGGTCATCTTAATAAGGCCATTAGACTGGCACCCGCGCAAGACTGGCACCCGCGCTGGTCTCATCTGAAATAACACAGTTCGCTGTGTCCTAGGCTACACCACTGCAAGCGATGTTGAGGTGTTGTTCAGATATTTATGAGAGGCTATACAATCCCGTAATGTAACCAAAGTTTTTCTTTGGCTTAATTTAGGACATTTGATCAGAGCTACTTGTGGTGAACTCTCTATTGCTTCCATTGCAGTCAGGGACAATGTATTTGTTGTCATTTATTGACACACCAAAATAAAATGACGCCAAATCCTAGTCTGGTGTTTTTCAACAAAAATCAAATCAAAATTCAATCAATATTCAAAATCTATCGGACAAAAAAATGTGTGTTCATTCTAAAAGCAACACAGAATAAAGTAATGCTAATTGCAGAATACTTCATTCAGAATGGTACAAATCAATATCAATACCCTAGCTATATTAATACATCTAGTAACAATGTATTTGGCACATTGTTATGGCATACTCAATTGTAATAAAACTGAACTAAGGCCTGTAGGTATCCAGGATAAATAATCCCCCCCCCCAACAAAAAACACTCAGTATTTTGAAATACATTTGTGTCGGCTACAGCAGGAACCAATCTGGCTGCCAGACAACAAACCTGACAGCCACCTTGTCTTGATCAGGCCAGCACGGTTTCCAACTCAACATGTTCTTGTTGTTTGTTCTTGTTGATTTCTTCACAAACAGGAAGAGCTGGAGGAACTGAAGCTGGTGGTGGGAGACACGTTTGAGAACGTAGCCTCACTACAAAACTGCCACCAACAGGGAGACTCAGTGCAGACTCTGGGTAAGAGAACATAACACAACTCGGCTTTAATTAATGTATATTTCGTAAAGTCTTACAGTGCACTCTCCTGTCTAGTTCAGACAGAAAGCATTTGTACGCCAACACTTTTAATGAAAGAAACAAAATGGTGATAGAGTATTAATATCTTCACTGACTATTTAAAAAAAAAATGCATTCACACAAATTGCCTGAAAAATCTTTCCCCCGTTGCTGTTTTCCCGTACAGGGGTCAACACAAAACAGCTGTCCACTCAAATGCTGGAACTCACCAAAGTGATAAACGAGCTGAAAGATGTCCTCATTCAGCAGGTAACTATGGTGCTTCAGCACATCTGGGAAATGTTACACCGCACCTCCTGGCTCGACGCTTTAAAGGAAAGTATTCCGACGGAAAACATGTTTCTGTTTCTAAAGGTCAAAGAGACATCGTTTCTCAGAAACACCATCTCTGAGTGCCAGGCATGTGGTGAGAACACCCATTACAGCCGTTATATTACAAAATATTTAAACATTCCACTAGTTTACAGGTCGGTCCAAAGGCCTTTTTTTCCCCTGACCGTATCACAAGTAAAAAAATTTCCCCTCACAAGTACAATTTGTTCGAAGTATGTTTACTTAAAAAACATTTACGAGTAACCAACGAGACGCCACCGGTACTGACTGTGGACTTCCTCCGTGCGTCTCTGAAGGCCTTGGTGGAAGCGAGGTGGTGGCGAAGCCCAAGTGTTCCCCTGGCGTTTGTTTCCGCGACGACATGTGCATTGAGACGAACGAAGGGGTCGAGTGCGGACCCTGTCCCGACGGATACACGGGCGACGGCTTTAGCTGCGACGACGTGGACGAGGTAGTGTGTGTGTGTGTGTGTGTGTGCATGTTCCCTTGTTGCGAGGTGTGTGTTCACAAATGCAGTGTATTCGTACGGTGTATATAATAATACTAAACCAAGAGCTGTGTTCCACCTCTTCCCAGTGTCAGTTTAACCCCTGCTTTCCCGGGGTGAACTGTGTGAACTTGGCTCCAGGGTTCCGCTGCGAGGCGTGTCCTCTCGGCTACACGGGCGTGGCCGTGGAAGGGGTGGGCGTGGTCTACGCGCAGACTAACAAACAGGTCAGTCGACAAAACCCAACGCTGGGTCGAGGTATCCCTTATCGGTTTCAGTCATAATGATTAAACGAAACACTCGGCAAGTAGTCGCGTGGAGCTATTTCGAACTATGAATAATAACTGGTGATCTAATCTGTTTTTACCGTGTCTTTCTGTCTCCTAGGTCTGTAACGATATCGATGAGTGTAAAGCTCCCAACAACGGCGGCTGCACTTCTAATTCTATCTGTCAGAACTCGGCGGTAAGTTGCCGGATCATGACCTTCGTTATCATACAACAGTGTGAATGTGTGTGTGTGTGTATGTATGTGTAAGTGTGTGAATGTGTCTGTATGAGTGTGAATGAGTGTGAATGTGTGTGTATGAGTGTGTATGAGTGTGAATGTCTGTGTGTGAATGTGTGCGAATGTGTGTGAATATGTGTCAATGTGTGTCAATGTGTCTAAACCCTTGCTGAATATTGCATAGAACCAGAAGCATTTCTTTGGTGGATTACGACCGGACGTGCGATTAACACGGGCATTCCTCCGTCCCTGCAGGGTTCCTACGTCTGCGGCGGCTGTAAGACGGGATACACGGGCGACCAGGAGAAGGGCTGCGAGCCAGACAGGAGCTGTGGTAACAGTCTGACCAATCCCTGTGACATCAACGCCCGGTGTATCCACGAGAGAGACGGCTCCATCAGCTGTCAGGTGGGACTTCACGGGTCGCGAACACGATCTCACTCTCTCGCGCAGACACACACGCATACACACATGAGAGCGACACACACACACACACATGCGCGCACGCACACACACGCTTCTCTACAAGTGTTGTCTTTTCCTCCCTGTCAGTGTGGGGTTGGCTGGGCCGGTAATGGCTACCTGTGTGGGAAGGACACTGACATCGACGGGTACCCGGACGAGAAACTCAAGTGCAAGGATGTGCTCTGTCGAAAGGTAACCGTGGCAACGCGAGACAAACACCACTAAACGGCACACGCGGCCTCCCGTTCCTCGCCGCTCTGCCCCTCTTTCACTCTTCTCCCCGACCCCACCCGACTCCTGCGCTTGTCGCTTGGAAAAACAACGGCGGGGCGTTTGAATGACTCCACTCTGTCTCCAGGACAACTGCGTGCACGTTCCCAACTCCGGCCAAGAAGACGCGGACAGGGACGGACTAGGGGACGCCTGCGATAACGACGCGGACGGCGACGGAATTCCCAACGAACAGGTGAGACGCACGAACGGATGCGCCCGTTCGTACGCCCACAGGCTCACGCACTTCACCTCCATCACCCTCACGTTCTCACTCGTACAGGACAACTGCTGGCTGAAGCCAAATGTGGACCAGAGGAACGCGGACAAGGACAGCCACGGAGACGCTTGCGACAACTGCCGCGCCGTGGACAATCCCGATCAGAGGGACACCGACGGTGACGGGAAAGGAGACTCCTGCGACGACGATATGGACGGAGACGGTACGTTCACGAGACACGTCAACACACACACACACACAGCGCCGAGTGACTACCCAGGGATTAAAAACCCCTTCCTCTCACGAGTTAACTGAAACGTTAGGCCGGTGTGATTCGGTCGTCTTACACTTTAATTCGGCTGATGACTGGCCGGGTTGCTTTTTATAGATTTTCTCTACAGACGACCTGACCTTTTACTATAACAGTAGTGTTGCATCTCTGAGATAGATGAGGAATGACACACACAGGGCCCAGCGTGAAGAGTTCCCTCAGATGCCAAGTGCAACAGCCCCACCCGGTGGCATGACTAGGAAACTACAAGCAACAGCGCACCCACAGGAAATACATCGAAGCGTTTGCTTTTTGATGCCAAAACCATAAATCATGGTTGTCTAACTTACAGTAAAATTGTATGGGTTCATTCAATTGTTTAATAGTGTTGAGCTCAAACAAATAAGACAAATTACCACTTCTATATGTGTCTTTGTTAAAACACTGTCATGTCTTTGTCCTACACTTCTGCTGTGTGGCGAGCAGGTTTTGACCAAGGAAACTTGACACACTCAAACTGTGTCACTTAATCGGTCCACAGGTTTGAAGAACTTCCTGGATAACTGCCAGAGAGTGGTGAATCGGGACCAGTTGGACCGGGACGGAGACGGTGTGGGAGACGCCTGTGACAGCTGCCCAGATATCCCTAATCCTAACCAGGTCAGGCTGCCTCCACAGGCCCCCATTAGGGCTCAGAGACCTGTTCAGTTTACAGATTTAGAATGGGATATGGTGAACTGAGTTGTCCTGTCACGTGTTAGATTGTAACAAATCTGTCCTCTGACTTCCAGTCTGACGTCGATAACGACCTGGTTGGGGACTCCTGTGACACAAACCAAGACAGGTAAAAACAGACTTTAGCCTGTGCGC
The DNA here is from genome assembly GCA_029465975.1 of Dallia pectoralis. Taxonomy (NCBI): domain Eukaryota; kingdom Metazoa; phylum Chordata; class Actinopteri; order Esociformes; family Umbridae; genus Dallia; species Dallia pectoralis. The sequence goes on along the minus strand of CM055760.1, from coordinate 5,590,848 downwards.
ACACCACACAAACCCTCAGCAAATATCCGCTTCACCAAATCCCTGGAACTTGTTGAACCAATTTGATTCACGGCTGAAGAAGTCACATCATCCCTTCGTTTAAACATTCCACCACAGCACGTAGAGTATATTAAACAATAATTTACAAAGTAGCTCGTACAATGTTTAAGGGATGCCAGCCAAAACCACAAGACAAATTCTCCCCATCAACGTTGCGGTTGACGAGACCGTAGTAACGGATCAGGAACTAAGAGCCGAGAGCGTCCAAGCAATGAGCTGACCCCAATATTTTTCGTCCTTTCTGTCAACCTACCGGGTGTGTAGCGACGGTGACGGCCACCAGGACAGCAAAGACAATTGTCCCAACGTGATCAACAGCTCCCAGCTGGACACGGACAAGGACGGCCTGGGGGACGAGTGTGATGACGACGACGACAACGACAACATCCCAGACACCCTGCCGCCTGGACCCGATAACTGCAGGCTGGTTCCCAACCCGGACCAGCTGGATGACAACAGTCAGTCAACATCAATCTGTCACTCTATCACATTCCGAATGCCTGACCGAAAGGACAGTATGGCTTTTTGCAAGTTGGTAATTCGTAACCTGTGAAACGTCTGTGCTGTCTCGTCTCTGTGGAAGTTGACACAAACATCCAATGACATGACGGCTCTGGCAGATTTGACTAGACTGTATGAAACATCTGAGTACATCGGAGTACATCTTTGTAAGTCAAATAAAAACAGGGGGAAAGGCAGCAACGAGGGCTTTGATGGGGCTTTCCATCACATTCAGCTTTAAAACCTGCGAAACAATTGTAGCTCACTGCTAGCAGAACAGTCTAAACACAGGCACTATTAAACATTGATCTTCAGCCCACCAACCTGAAACTCTCTGCCTGGCAGTTTTTCAGTGTCATGTCCACACTTAGAACCGTCTTCAGGGGACTCATTCCTAAGCTGATGTGTGTGTTCGTACCTCCCAGGTGATGGTGTTGGAGATATTTGTGAGTCAGACTTTGATCAGGACAAGATCATCGACAGGATAGACAACTGCCCAGAGAACGCCGAGGTAACACTGACAGACTTCAGAGCCTATCAGACAGTGGTGCTGGACCCGGAAGGCGACGCCCAGATTGACCCTAACTGGGTTGTCCTCAACCAGGTCAGGTCGTCGGTAGAGTCAAAAAGAATACTTCCATTATGACGTAAACGCTGGGGATTTCACCAAACGACTGACATTTTTGTCCGTCCGACAGGGAATGGAGATTGTCCAGACTATGAACAGCGATCCCGGACTCGCCGTCGGTAAGAAAAACGTCCAAATTCATCTGACACGGTTCCAGGGTATATAATGTGATATCGTACCGAGCCGTACGCTCTATCCCGACCTCTGTTCTGGTCCCTAGGTTACACTGCGTTCAGCGGCGTGGACTTTGAGGGCACGTTCCACGTCAACACGGTGACCGACGACGACTACGCAGGCTTCATCTTCGGCTACCAGGACTCCTCCTCTTTCTACGTGGTCATGTGGAAACAGACGGAGCAGACCTACTGGCAGGCCACACCCTTCAGGGCCGTCGCCGAGCCCGGAATCCAGCTCAAGGTGTGCACGGGGCACTTACGTGTCGCTCCGTAAAACGACAACCAACATCCCAACATCTCTTTTGCCGTTAACTCACTCCTTGCCTTCTCTCCTCTGCCACCGTGTTCCTCCTCCTCCTCCCTCCTTTCCCGTCGCCAGGCCGTGAAGTCCAAGTCGGGTCCGGGGGAACACCTCAGGAACTCCCTGTGGCACACGGGGGACACCAACGACCAGGTACGTCTGCTGTGGAAGGACCCGAGGAACGTGGGCTGGAAGGATAAGATCTCTTACCGTTGGTATCTGCAACACCGGCCCCAGGTTGGCTACATCAGGTGAGACGGCGGAGATCACCCAACACGACACCAACGGGTTAATAGTAAAGAGGGGGGGGTTTGCGTGTTGAGCTGCGTGTTGAGCTGCGTGTGGAGCTGCTTGTGGAGCTGCTTGTGGAGCTGCTTGTGGAGCTGCTTGTGGAGCTGCTTGTGGAGCTGCTTGTGGAGCTGCGTGTTGAGCTGCTGGTGGAGCTGCTTGTGGAGCTGCTCGTGTAGTTGTGTGCCTGTACTTTTTCACTCTGTTTCTAAATGGGGGTTATAGAGTTAACATGGTAGGTCCTCTGACAGCGCTTAGACTAACTTTTCATTGAATAAATGACTTTAATGAATTCCACCTTGTCAAAGTGTTAGCCTGTTTTTGTGGACTCTAGTTTCCTCACTCGGGAAAATCAAGGTTATAGACATTTTCTGACGTTTTCAACGGCATCGGTTCGTGTCTGTTGGGTTTTTGCTTAGGGCCCGTTTCTACGAAGGGACAGAGCTGGTGGCTGACTCTGGTGTGACCATCGACACCACCATGAGAGGAGGGCGACTCGGCGTGTTCTGTTTCTCTCAAGAAAACATCATCTGGTCCAACCTAAAGTACCGCTGCAACGGTAAGTACGCTGAAAGAATAGTTTACTCTGAATACATTTCGCTGTGGTTTTTTAACTAAACTTACCGAGGATTCAGCCACAGTGGCGTCGATCGTTTTAACTGGACCGAGATGACTTTGGGCTTGATCTTGATCCGTAACATGTCACCTCTAAATTACACAGATACCATCCCTGATGACTTCCAAGCATTCAGCACTCAGCACACTGGCAACGATGGTTTCTAATGCCGCAGAGACAAACTGGACTAAAAGAGATTCTCCGTGTGTGTCTGTGTGTGTGTGTGTGTGTGCGTGTGTTTGAGCGAGTAAACACGTGCGTGTGTGTAAAGGCAGTATTTTTTATACATGTCTTTTTTTACTCTCCCACCACCCTGTTAAGACAACATGATGTAAACGTGTCTCCCTGAGTGACACAACCATTTTCATCAAGTAAGGACTACTGGAGGAAACACATTTTATAGATATTGCAGAAAGCAAAGCATGAACAATATCACAATTCATGCATATTACATTTGCAACTGCGGTTTTCAGTTATTGTGTTCTACCATCCTCCCATCAGTGTTTTACACCAGCAGTGACACCGGAGCCAGAATCTGCACTAAATCTCTACATAATATGGACCACATGAGAGTAGTCAGATCTGGGGACTTGGCCTGACTCTACATCACAATTACATTCGCTCGTACCCTGGTCCCAAATCTGTTTGTCCTGTTTGAATGAGAGCACAAACAGAGTTGGAACCAGGCCAACACACGCCCTCTGACCTCAAGCCTCCTCCAAGACATAGTCTTTTTTTATTGGCTCCCAGATAAATTGCCTGGTTTGTCTTAGAGGTACGTGTTCATATGTTTGAAATTCATGTTGATTCTTTGTTTATAAGTGTTACGGCATCGACTAGAGAATTTCAATAAAAAATGTGATAACAAACTTGTCTCGCCTTGGTTATTAGACTTCAGACTGTAAACATGTGTAATCCTCAATCATGTATTATGTTTTGATAGAAATCTATTTTTCTGAAGTATACTGTTTTTATTTGAAAAGAACCCCATACCTACTGTAATACATAATGAACTCCATTAGTATTTCTCTGTAAATTCTCTAAATGTTGTAGGCATGTCTCAATACAGTCCAGCCTGTCTACATTTTTTGAATTCCTGTTCAACAAACAGTTCAACTGGTCTTAGGAGTCCTCTCATTTTTTCTCTGTGGTGCAGCGTGGCTTGAGAGCTGGCCATGGGTCAATCCCATAATCGTTAAAAGTCCTGAATAAAATAATCACTGCAATGGACAGGAAGTAGCATTGTGCAGATGTTTTTTATTGGTTTGGCTTAAGCCTTTGATTCTGTTTGGCTTAAGCCTTTGATTCTGTTTGGCTTAAGCCTTTGATTCTGTTGACTATCACATCGCAACTAATGACCTTAGCAACCAGGGGTTCACGGAGGACTGTCTAGCCTGATTTAATAAGTCATCATCTTCAGCCTGGAGTGATCCAGACGTCTAAGCCTCTGCCTTTGGCGCAGATTAATTGCTGGGGCGTGGGTTTGAATCCAACCTAAAGCTCTATCGGCAGAAACTCTGGTGACCTATTGGAAGACTTCCAGCTCCTGCAGAAACTGGCAGCCCAGCGGATGCAGATCATTGTCTGTCCGGAGAGCTGGAGAACCGCCAGGCCACTAGCACAAGCTCATGCTGGGATTGCTGGATGAACCACAGCGCCTCACAGTGACTCCCGGCTGCACCACAAAAAGGGGACATGAGCCTCAAAATGTAATTGGTAGGGTTTTTGTAAAAAAATTCAAGTGGCCCTGAATTGAATTACCTGATTAAATAAAATGTGAGCATTTGGTCCTTTAACGTAATGTGTCTCGAGATCCTAAAAATATACATATTAGTGACGTGTTGAAAATGGATGGAACATTTCTTTTACAATATTGCTGCATTAATCCCCTTGACATATGACTCAAAACCACATGTATTATTTGAAGCGTTATACTTGGCTTTGAGTCATCAGTTGCAACTCTTATGCAAAGTTCAAAAGTTCAAATCAACCTGTCAACTTGTTGCGTAACCCCCCTATCAGAAATGTTTTGCCTGGGTTTGTGTAATGGCACCCTTTTACCCCAGCCTGGTGAACTCATGTTACTCTGCTGCCTTCGTCATTAGCCTTCGTCATCGGCTTTAAACCAAAAGGACTGTGTGAAATGGCATCCTATTCCCTCCAAAGTGCACTAGTTTGGACCAAGCTCCGTGTGGATAAAGTAGAGCACTATGCAGACATTACTGTGATCTTCAGACACTAACGAAAGTTATCTCTAATAAGCCACAAACAGAAAACAATGGATTGACCTACGACCTGTACTTCGGACTCAAGCCATTGTGCTGTGAGGAGCACGCGAAGAAAGCATGCTTCCCTAACCAGGGTTGATAGCCAGAGGCTTGTAAAAAAGCCATTAATAGAAAACTGATTTATCACTCACCAGGTTAATATTTGGCTTTGTAACCAATTTAATGTTTTTTTGTCTTGTGTACAACGGATGTTATTGCAGGTCCCGTGGAAATTGACAAAAATCTCACAAAAGTCAGTACACCCCTCACATTTCTGTAAATATTTGATAATACCTTTTTTAATGTGGCAACGCTGAAGAAATGACACTTTGCTACAATGTGAAGTAGTGAGTGTACAGCCTGTATTACACTGTATGTTTGCTGTCCCCTCAAAATAACTCAACACACAGCCATTAATGTCTGAACTGTCACATGAAAACATATAATCAAATATTTACAAAAATGTGAGGGGCCTACTCACTTTTGTGAGATACTCCATGTGTTTCAGTATAATCAATACAGTAAAATCAATGCCGTATAATCAATGCAGTATCATCAATGGCAAGCAAGTTCATTACTAATAACATAAGTTCATTACTTATTTACAAATGCATGGTGGAGTGTATGACAATTCACGTGTTAGTGTCTAGAATGTATGAGTGCAGGAGTTGAGTGTAAGAACGAGAGAGGGAAATGGTGTACTGTATAATCATAGATAGCATGTGTGGTTGAGTGAGTGCCTGATAAGACTGTTTAAATAGACTGTCGATTAGTGTGTGAGTGCATATTGAAATCTAGTTCGACAGTCTGATGAGAAAAGGCTTTTTCTCAGCCTTTCTGTAATGGTTACGATTCCTGTGAATGGTCTTTGTCTGCTAGATGGTTGCAGAGTAGAACAGCCTATGGTTCTGGTGACCCAGGTCTAGGCCCGGCGCCACAAGGAGGCAAGACAAGGCCTGGCCCCTTCAGTTGTATTTTCAGCCCCCTCAGTAAAACTTTAAGATACCCTATGGAAAAAATTGCTTCTTACCGTAAAATGTATCTTCAGTCACTTCGTCCTGGTGCCGAATCTGCTGGGCTCCACAGGGATCTTCCTGGGATTCTCGCGGTACTGTGCGGAATCAACCTCCTTTTAGGGCATACAGGAAGTCCCTGGTTGGCGCGTTGGCGATACTTGCATCCTCCATTGAGTCAGTGAGGCTGCGTTTCCAGGCAGTGATGCAGCTTCTGAGGATGCTCCGGACAGCGCACATGCAACCATCTGATGCTGAAGAGACGCTGTGAAGCTTCCTTTAATTAACACGTATCTGACGCAGTCAGGTCTTTTCAGCTCATCTGTGATATGCACAAAGAGCAGGACCAGTTCTAGACATAAGCAATAAAAGCGGTCCCTTAGGGCCCCCTACTGCTAGGGATCTCCTAACGTCAGGGGCCTCTAAGAGAGAGGGCCCCCTCAAAAATTGTGCTTAGGGCCCCTAAATGTCTGAAGCCGGCCCTGACACAGAGAATCTTGAACATTTGAGTGATAACTTTATTGAACAGGGGCTTTCACTCCTGTCTCGTTTTGACGTTGAGATACAGGTTGGTTACACGTCCCAACTCCAATAGACCTTTTCCCTACCGGCTGCCTCATCGTCGTCAGAGAACAGATCTACCACTGTTTAGTTTACGATTCCGTCATGAGTCATGAGTGTCACACATACTCATGGGATAACAGAGAGTTTGGGAGGGTGCTGCTGAGCACACAATCCCAGGGGGCCCACCGTGTTGGGGTGTACATTGTGACCCAGGTGACGTCACCAACCCTCACCACCCGCGGTCACCCCATCCGGACGTCTATAGGGTCTAATTCTGCAAGCCTGGGCCCAGCACAGACTCACAGCATCCTGACGACCTTTGACGATGCTTTACTGTATCCAAAGCTGAGTTGTTTTGATAAACAGCACTGTTGTATAGGCGCGTCTCTTCACCAGGTGGCAAAGAGCGGAAAACGAAGCATTGGCAACAGAATCCACGGTGACACTGAACCAATTTCCACTGAGCAATACTGGGCCGTAGCAACTGGGCCGTAGCCGTTTAGTCATCACAGTGATTTACAACAAAACTGTACTGCAGTGATCTTAATAGGAGATTCTGTCGCCTTTTCTATTTCGAACTGCATAATTAACTCCTCTCTCAGTAGTTTGAAATATCTTTCAGGCTCTTATCTGAACACGGTGAAGAAAGAGGCAGATAGCCACTACAGATAGTACTACAGATAGTGTCTTAAAAACCGCTACAACATAGTTTCTCTAGTTTCGCTATCCTGGTTTCAATCTAAATTAAATAAGCAAATATTCAGATTACTTAATCAGTCCATTGGCAGCATTCCTGTGCATAGTAGTCCTGACCAACAGTAGGAAGACACTCTGTTTCCATGTTAATCAATGGTTTGCACTTAATCTGGTTCTCTCTCAACATCTATGGGCACACTGTTCTCCATGTGCTCTACTGATAATTTACCTTAAAGACAGAAGACGTCTGCAAACGTGTCTTTAAGACACGATTACATCACAACAGCCAGTTCATATTTCAGTTAGAATCACTCCTCTTATGGTGTAATCTAATCTTTAAACCAAAGGACAAGAGGATAAGGAAGAGAAACAACACGAAATGGCCCCTGGCCAGATTAATTAACATATCCAGGCCTTTCAGATACGTTAAATCAACCAATGGCTGAGTGTCACCGAAAGGAGGAGGGGTCACGTAGCCGTTAGGAATCCGGAAATAACGAACAGGCCTAACTGAAATATGTGTAAGAACTGTAAGAATTATTATTTACTTTTTTTAAATTATTATTATTATTATTTGTTGTCCTAACTGAGATATGTGTAAGAACACAACTGTTATCGTCGCCTTATCGCCTGAACTGCTCAGACAGATGTGCTCGAACACGCCCACCGCTGTAGGCCACTCGTGATTGGCTCAGTCACCCGCCCGCACCCCGCCCCCGGCCCCCCGCCCGTCCGGTATTTCCAGCTCCGTGGCTCCGCTGCTCTACTTTAACTTCAGCGCGCGACGCGAGCTCGAGGAAACGAACGCGACGTCTGAAGCGGTAGAAACGGATCGCTCGGCTCGCGCACTCATCCCTGAAGTACGTCACCATGTCCGACCGGGGCGCGTTCGATACCAATGTCGTGACCCTGACGCGGTTCGTGTTGGAGGAGGGCAGGAAGGCGAAGGGAACCGGAGAGTTGACCACCCTGCTGAACTCCGTCTGCACGGCCGTCAAAGCCATATCTACCGCTGTCAGGAAAGCTGGGATTGCCAACCTGTAGGTTTACTGCGTGCAACAAGTGACAGTATAAGTAGTGTTTGAACAACTAGATCACACTGATTGTGTTTAAATGTGCATTATTGATTGTGTATTTCTATATATATTAAGTCTATTGGTATGCTCTATTTGATTGAGTCAGTGGAGTATACATATAGAAATATAGTTATATTTTGATTCTGATTTGTACCTATTCTGGATGAGTAACTGACTTGGACAACTGGACCGCTCTAGGGCAGAGTTATTGATCTTCACTGCAGATATTGGTATCACCACTGGCATTGAAGGCTATAAAGAAGTGCTCTAGTAAACAATAATTTCAGGGACCCACCCGTCCACCAACCAACCAGGCACCTGGGCGTGGAGACGAAATCAAATATTTGCCAAGCAGGATATTGGGCCTGTCATTCACTCTAATCAGTGAGGCCTTGTTGTCCACATAACTGCTGGTCAGTGTTCAGTTGATGCATCTTTGGACTCTGTTAATGTTTTTCATAACTCAAGCCAGGGCTGGTGTGGTCGTACATGCAAACTGCCCATATATTTAATTTAAAGTCTGTCTATTGTCTTCTTAGGATGACGTTGACCTGTTGAACTTTTCTTCAGTTATTACTTGATAGTACTCTATGGTATGGATTTGTTTGAAATAACTGTCAGCCTAAACATGACATTAGCAAGTGCCCTGTCTGTTTTACCAGAAGCTACGTGGCCACATCAACGCGATCCCATATATAACTGACCCCCTCAGTCTCTCCCACATCTCCCTAGCTATGGCATTGCTGGAAGCACCAACGTGACAGGAGACCAGGTGAAAAAGCTTGACGTTCTGTCCAACGACCTGGTCATCAACATGATCAAGTCATCCTTCACCTCCTGCGTGCTGGTGTCAGAGGAGAACGAGAGGGCCCTCATAGTTGAGCCAGAGAAACGGGTAGGTTTGTCTTTGGAGGGGTTTTAAATCGAACTGGATCAAAGCAGGGTCATGTCTTGTGATGTCATTGTGGCCTCATTCTATAGTGTGTTTGTTCCACAGGGAAAATATATCGTCTGCTTCGACCCACTGGATGGATCGTCAAACATCGATTGCCTCGCGTCGATTGGCACGATTTTTGCCATCTACAGAAAGGTCAGAGTTTGTTCTTTCGTGTGCGCTTTTTTGTTTCTGCTGGCGTGTCGGATTTACTCTTCGTCAGTTGTCGGGGGTAACAACTATCTTCACGTTTGTCCCCAGACGACGGATAGCGAGCCGAACGAAAAGGACGCGCTGCAGCCTGGGCGTAACATTGTCGCTGCCGGTTACGCCCTTTATGGCAGTGCCACCATGATGGTGCTCTCCGCAGGTCAAGGGGTCAACTGCTTCATGCTCGACCCTGTGAGTTTCAAAAATGAAAAGTGAGGTATTAATTACACACGTTATGCAATAGCGTCGCTCAGTCGTGTTTTTTATTTTGTCTGTTCAGTCCATCGGGGAGTTCATCCTGACAGACCGGAATGTGAGAATCAAGAAGAGAGGGAAGATTTACAGTCTTAACGAAGGCTACGCTCAACACTTCTATCCCGATGTGACAGAGTACCTGAAGAAGAAGAAATTCCCAGAGGTACTTCAATAGCTGTACTCATGAAAGATTAAATAGACCACGTCAACAGTAAAACAAGGTCCCATTTATATTTGACTTAGTGCAAAACAAACACTTTCGCTTATAATTCTAGCCCACTTCATGCACAAAAAAAGTCCATGTCAAATTGAAAAGTTGCTCTGTATTAAAGAAAAAAAAACATTTAAATGTAATTGCAGAAACAGTTTTAAAGTACCCTCTTTTGTCAATATTTGTGATCACTGCCTTTATTCTATTTGGATAAGTGTTTATCAGGCTTTGCAAGTTGGATGGGAACCTTTGTTAAAATGCAGATATATCACTGTCTAGATATTGTCCCTTGTATTGAGGTCCAGGCTTTGACATTGACCTACACTGTGGGTTTAGCTATAGGATTGGTGTTTTTGTCCTGCTGTAAATGTCACAAGTCCCATGCTGGCAGAATCTCCCACATCATTCTTGCAAACAAGCTGAGAATTTAGTTTTTTCAACAGCTGGACCCCTTTATCCACGCCTGCTCCCTGTGAAAGGCACTTTAGTGAGACACCTGGGCGATTTTTTTCAGTATTGCCAGTTTCGTCCATCTCCACTGTGGGAGACTTTGGCTTTTTGATTTCCTCCCTGACTAGTGTCCTTCTGACCTGGACAGCCTGTTCTACACATCCAATTATTATATTCAATGCCATGGAAATGTTCCTATACAGTAAAGATGTTGTTCTGTGTATTTTCGTGCAATGAAATGCCTTTAATATTGTTTAAAATCAAATATATCGGGTGTTTTCTCTCAAGGATGGCAGTGCCCCCTACGGTGCTCGATACGTTGGCTCCATGGTGGCTGATGTGCACAGGACTCTGGTGTACGGAGGCATCTTCTTATACCCTGCCAACGTCAAGAGCCCCAAGGGCAAGGTGAGTCAGGCAGAGCTTTCAATTCATACGCATTTAATAGCCACTTCAAAAGACAACAATACTTTGGGGAAAAAACACATGTTACGCGCAATACGAATAACGATGACTGACCAGGAGATGGCTATTAAAACGCTCAGCGGAAACAAGTGTGTACAGCACATTTGTCTTGTCCCTAACCGTCGTTTGTCTCCCACCTGTGTAGCTGAGGCTTCTGTATGAGTGCAACCCCATGGCGTTCATCATAGTGCAGGCTGGAGGCATGGCCACCACAGGGGAGATCGATGTCCTAGAGATCCAGCCACACGACATCCACCAGCGGGTTCCTGTAGTACTGGGTTCCCCTGAAGATGTCCAGGAGTACCTTGCCATCTACAAAAAGACCCGCGTGTGATCCGGTGCCATCATAATATATGAAATGTATTTCACTGGCTAGATGCACTGCATCGTGCCCGGTTGTTTGGATGTTAAGGTGATTGGTTGATCAGGTATTCGGTGCTGCGTTTTCCTCTGACGGAACCCTGGGAACGAGTTGAGTTATGTTTCACCCCCTTTTGCTGACTCGTTATTGATTCGATGGTACTGGCGAGGGAAACGTCTATGGTTTGTTGTCTAATACTGCTCTCATTCCAAAAGTTACCTGCGGGGCGAAATACTTTTTTAAACTCCCCGTCCCAAGTCTCCTATCTATAACTCAACGGGGCCCTCGTGTTCCAAATGTAATAATATAATGACAGATTGTTGTGCCATTTTTTTTTTAATTGAAATTGGTCGTTCTGAAGGAGTTTCGAATTAAATCTAATCTTTATTAATTGTTTTTGAATGTTGTGTCGCTAACTCACCAGTAGGGGGCGATCTTGGTTCAAAGTCTTCATTTGACACGGATGCTCAGGAAATATAACAATGATAACTATACCATGCCATAGCTTTATGTGGTAGCCAATCGCATTAATAGGTTTGACATGACACAAGTTGCCATAGGATTATATATTACACGATAAGTTAAATTACCCGAGCCGCTGCCCTTATCCTGTGGCCTGTGTGACGGCTTCCAACTGTGCCGAGTCTGGAAAATGGACATGTGACATGACAGAAAGGCAAGAGAACATCATGTGCTCTATAATTTTCTTTAGTGTGATTAGTCATCAGATTGGCGTCTTTGGAGCTGAAATGGCAGAAACAATTACCCGTGACAAGAAGAGATATAGCCTACTGTTTAAAAGCCAGAACATCAGTATTATTCATGGGAAAAGTACAGACACTGTAATTACTTTATTTAATATTCATCAACCTGGACCAGTCAACACATTTTCATCATGTCAACAAACTCGATGACAAAAATGTTAAAGTGTACTCTGTCATTTAATAAGTGCACATAGATATAGGCCTTAATGGTTCCATTTTAACCACCCCTGCACATGCTGCTATTAAATTCAGCGCCCATGTATCAGGATGCCAAGATGTCAACGTGGCTTGAGGAGTTTAATCAAAGTAGAAAAGCACATCTTGTACAAGAGAGCAGAGTCAAAGTTCACAATGACCTTAGTAGAACCTGACCTTACTGAAAACAAAGCAATATGAATTATACAATAATATATGTCATTATTATATAAAAAGTATACCACAAAACATACAACCAATACTGAAGTTATCTTGGACTGCAATGTAATAGTCAAGAAATGTGCAGTGTAAGATGTGTGAGACATGTAAGATGCTTGTGTATGGAACACAGGTTAGTGCAGCCTTTGATCCTGAGGTGGTAAGAGTACTTCTACATGGTTCACCAGAGTATATAACTTTTTTCACTGCTTTTTTCCATGTAAATACATAATGTAGTCGCAATGTGTGTGCCTGCTGCCAAGAACACAGAACACTCTGGATGTTCTATTATTCTGGTTTCATAATCATCGATAACCATAAGCCGGCTGTGTTCGTGCAAGTGTGATCACTTGAGCATGTCAGCTCAAACCAAAATGAATTGTTTCATTAATATATGGGCAGAAACTAGCGTTAGAACTTCTTATTGAAGTATTTTATTAGTTAAATTTGTCTATTCGATTTTCAAAGAGACAATGTCTAGACAATAATTCAGAGATATCATACGCTATCTGCACACAAGCTTCTTGAATTCAGACTGACAAGTTTGCCATTATATCTGAGCTCTTCGACACATTCGTGAAAAACAGTGTTGCTTCTTACAACCCCAGTGCAAACACAAAGCATACAGTATGTTGCACAGTATCTAAAATATATCGGGATTTATTTGGTTTACTTTAAAAATAATTTGTGTGGTACATTGGCATTATGTATAAGCAATGGGAGCGCTCAGCTCGCAGTCCGCCGCTGGAACTTTTAAAAGTATACACACAGTTACTTTTTAGGAATTATGCCAGTACACTAAATGGTATACGCATTATTTAAGGACAACGACATAGGAATAATTACAATTAAATACATTGCAGTCCAATACGACTTCAGTATTGGTTGTATGTTTGTCTTTTTTTGTGTGTCAATCCAACTGGTAAATAAACGCCACACACTACCTGTCTCACACACCTAATCCTCACACACCTTTTTTTCCATTTTGTCTCTGTGTAACCTGAACACTACGGTTTAACTTTGGTTCATTGAAATGTGAGCGATATGACATTTGGCCCGAATTTCTATTTGCAAATGTTTTTTCTTCTCAGATTGGGACATATCTTTTGCCAGTGAGACCCTTTCCGTTGATATCTAAAGATGTGCAGCAGACAGAATTAGGTCTCCGGATGAAGATCCCAACCGGTTGTTCCCACATATCGACACCTGCAGTTGGCTTCTAGTGTGTTCAACATTCATGAGCAATGCTTGAAGAGAGTTGAGCTGTTGAATTGACCACATTAAGAATTATATCAACATCTTTACTTTAAATACTATAACAAAAAGACACTTTCCAGAATATTTACATCACACACACACATGCCATAGTTCACTAAAGGTTTTCAAGTTCCAATGACCATAGATGTACACACACAAACACACAAAAGCCCTTTTTACACAAAGTTCTTTTACAAACACACAGCCTGAACCAGACCAAGCATGCATCAACAAGTTGATACAAAGCGGCTAGGGTGTTTGTAAAAAAAAAGCTGATGGGTCAGATTAAGGAAGAAACCTAGAGAGGAACCAGGCTGTGCCGGGCGAGTTTATACTGCTTATTCTGTGCGTGCGAACAGGATAGCATATGACGCCTATCAGCTTTCTCCGGCTTTGGAAAACAGTCAGTGGAACAATTGCTTCACCCCGGCGTATTTCTGGTGTATATTCCACGTGTAACAATAATAAGATGCGTGAACCAGGAGATACACTTACGTGACCTTTTCACCACAGATCAGTGATGGGTCGTTCACGAACGAGTCAAATCTAAAAGCCGGCTCTTGTAGGTGAACGTGGAGAGCTGGCTCCCATATCAAAAGAGCCAGATCTTTTTGTTGAAAAAAGATATGAACAATCAAAAGATTTAAGTGAATATAATACACCTACTCAAAAAACGATGCTTAAGCATTTCCTTCTGACTGTGTACACTGACTAACTACCTCGCCAGTTATTCCTGTCAGTCAGACACGCGGTGTCAACCAATGAACCAAAGATGTACGAAGGAGAGCTGAGCCGACACACTCACGGCCACACACTTAACTACCCAGGAGTGATAGGAAAGATAGATGTGACACCTCCAGCTGAATATAGACAGCCTGCTGGTGATACGGGTAGAGCCAGAACCTCCACACGTAGAGGTGGATCCACTCAGTATAGTAGGTCTACTACTCATCAACCCAAAATAACAGTCTTCTATGGACCAGTTGATGCCACAGTCTATGTCTGTAGCAATACGAGGCCAAATAAATGGTAAATGCTGCGCTTTTATCCAAAGCGCTTTACAGATCCTGCGTCACATTCACCCACTCATTCATACACTGACGACCGCATCTACCATGCAAGGCGACTGCAGGCTCGCCAGGAGCAGCTGGGGTTAGGTGTCTTGCTCATGGACACCTCGACAATTTCCCAGGAGGAACCTTCCGATGGATAGACAACCAACTCAACCCACTAAGCCACTGCCGCCCAAATGGATATACAATGATAGCAATAGTCTATATTCAATGTTCACAATTCCAAGTCAAGTTTTGCAAAATGGGTGAAATACTTTTGAGTAAAATGCAAATCAATTTCTAACTTATTTGAAATGCGTTATTCTGGATTTTTTGTTGTTGTTATCCTGTCTCTCACTGCGGGCACAGTGTTCTCTTCATAAATCACAGATTATTGTGTGTCTAGAGTGTTAAACTAGTAAATAGCGGTTTTCCACCAGGCTACAGCAAGTCTTATCTATACCATGAAGACGCTCCTCTCTTAGGGTGAGGCTGATCTGGGCTCCTGGTAATCTCATCTACTGAGACAAGCACAAGTAAGATGTTTTCCTGAAGAAATATGCATAGCGTCAAACGTGATTGTGTTTTATTAAGGAATGCTGTGCGTACATTAGGATTGGGGGCAATATGTCTCCTAATACTTTCATCCTTGGAATACTGATACAGGCTGAGTGGCAAGCCAAGTCACATGACCAAGACTGTTTTAGGCACCGGGGCATTATACAAAAAACAAAAACACATTTAATTGGCAGAAAAATTATACTTTTAATTATAACTTAGTTAGAAGAAAACTTCAAAGACTAGTCAGCAATTAATAATATTTTGTAGCTAGCTGTTTACTACCTCACAAAATAAAGAAGCACCACACACAAATTTTTTTTTTTACAATTTTTATTTTTCTCTTACCTCATTTGAAATGAATATACTACATACATTGCACACAAAAAATCTAGTATAAAATAATGTAGAAAACCACCTGGGTTGCTATCTATAAGTTGCTTTTTGTATAAAATCTTCAACAATCACAGTTTTCAAAATAGAAAACCGACAAAATGCGATGTTCCAAATCAACAGCAATGTTGAACCACATCAAAAAAGCACTTGTGAGATCTTGGGGGGAAATGTTTGAAGATTGAGCATCGTACATTCATAAAAGCTCCAACGAATTAAAACAATAGTCATAGTAAAATCTGCCAGGTAGCCATAACAGTTCTTGTATTGAACCTTCAGTTAAGCTGTTTGGCTTATAATCAGTTTCGCTATAGTCTGCTACTTTACCAATGACGCATCCGTAACACAAATAAACCTGTTATTCAGTAAACCAGAGTTACTCAAATGTCAAAGGTCAAACCAAAATCTAATCATTACATCAATTATCATCAGTGATTGGTTGATTGCTTTGCTGCTCCAGACCCTCCTGGTCTATTAGACCAATGGGTAGCTGGCTACCGTGGCGACGCCACAGTGGTTATTCATGTCTTTGGCTATGTAGATGTAGCCTTTGTCTCCCCAGTGGTCGCTCCAACTGGGGAAAAGACACACAAAACAATTTGTCACATAATTTGTCCACCCTGGTCAGAAAATATATATCGCAATTTACTGACGCTATAGAGAAACTGATGAAAGTGCAGTGACCAAAGTTCAACACCAACACTAAATTGACATGGATAAATTTATATTGTCGAGAGGCCTATTCTCTGATTAGCAAATGAGCCATTCCCACAGGTGAATCTCTATACTGTACCTGTTCTTGATGATCCAGTATCTGTTGCCAGCTACATCCTCTCCTTCGAAACCGTATCCCACAACCAGAACTCCGTGGTCAAGCAGCTCACTGCTGCAGTCCTTCTCATAGTAGATCCCTGTAACATAATTATGTTAGATTAGAGGGCTAAGTTGCTAGGTTTACCTCAAAATCGATACAAAACCACCTTGATTATAAAGGTTACGGTGGTTATTTCAATGTAGCTACTTGTTGGCTTGTACCTAGTTAGCTTGTATCCATTTTCTAGTCAGCTGCTAGCTGGCATATTTTTTTGTAATATCAGTGCCAAATTATTTAATAATACAGTCATTTTTTAAAGACAGCACATTTGAAAGTAGGAGCTACTGTGTGAACAGGACATTAGACCGAGGACATGATGTGCTGCTCAAATGTACCCATAGTTGAAATACGATCTAATTTCTAGTCACCTGACTGGTAGAACTGTATAGACTTGTGGCTAGCATCGATAGCAACAGAGACAGGACCGACGGCAGCCACAGCGCTCATCAGCGCCCCCTCCTGACCAGTGGGGATGTCCACGAAGCCGGTGTCATTGGCGGCACTGGACTCGTGTTTGTAGCGGCAAGGACCCTCCTGTAAAGCCATAGAATATAAATAGTCAATGTTTGTGAGGCAAAACATCCGACCTCCCAGGTGGAGACGTGAAGAGGTGGCGATGTGAAGGGGTGGAGAACATTTTCAGATTGTTCAGTCACACTTTTTGGCAGAATCTTGTTGAAAAGAATTCAAAAGGTTCTGTATGACTTGGGCTCTACAGAGAACTTAAGACAAACTGAACAAACAAGGATCAGGCAAAAATAACCGCTTTCCATAGATATGATTGAATTTAAACAAAACACAGGGCCGTACCTCGCCCACATAGGGGTAGGACTCTTCTGACTCTATGCCATTGTTCTCCTTTATATACTGGAAAGCCTGGTCCATGAGACCCCCATTACAGCCCTGGTTTCCCTGAGGCCACGAGCAGTCCACCAGGTTCTGTTCACTCAGAGACACCAGATTGCCCGTCTTCCTGAAATGCTGGCCCTCTAAGGCTCCGGTACTGCTGAACGCCCAACACGACCCACAAGTGCCCTGAAGGGGAGAGATTGTTACACATCTCATTAGAAACTCATTTCATAGAATGAATCAGCATGAACGTATCTTAACAATAGCAGCAAAATAGTTTGGATTTGTTCGTTTAACATGGCAGACATTTTGTAACAGTTTCAGTTGTTAATGTCAAAGTCATGGGAACGAGACAGTTCTGAGTTGGTGGCTGACATTGGCATTTCTCAGATACGAGATAAAGTTCATTGACAATTTCCTTTGGAACGGTAAAGAGCGCTTTAGACTTGATGGGGTTCATCCAAACATCACGGGATGCCGGCTGCTCGGTGCCAACCTACGTCCCACTCTTGGAATGCCAAACAAGATAAGCATGAAGGACAGCGCATATAGACAGAGGACCCCCCCCCCCATCTGACTCTATCACCCAAATAACTCAATGCTTCCAAAAGTTGTCCTTGTCATGAGCTGGGGCGGCACAACCCCCCTCTCCCCCTTCACCACACATCCTATGTCCTACTCCACCTCCAGTTCAAAACAAAAACAAAACTGCCACATTGTCAACAACCTTGTCCTTTATCTCCACAGTGCACAACATATATTTTGTGATGTGCTTCGGGTTCCTGCTATTGGAAATATAGCAATGACAATCGATTGCAAGCCGCTAATGAAGTAAACCAGTTAAATCTGTTAACAGGTACATGTGTCAACATTTTTACCTTCGTAAAGCACATCGAATTGCTTCCATGTATTAAGTGCGCTATATCAACCAACTCGCTCGCTTGCTTCTATGGTAGGACTGTGCCTCAGCCTCACCTGGTCCTTGACGGGGGTGACATAGCCTTTCGTTCTCCAGTCCACAGCTGCAGGCGGGTGCACGAAGTTGGGTTCCATGAAGACGCTGCGCTTGTGCACCTTTCCTCTGGTGCGTCTGTATCCGTTCATCACACGCCTGAACTCCTCGTTGGTCTGTGGAGGAAAGAACAGGAGAAAACCCATGTCGAGGTGTAATGTCTTCCCTGGCCACACGGGGTTTTCTAAGATAATGTATTTTAATACATTAACAGTTTTTTATGTGTTGGGGATTATTTATAGCTCTTGTGTGTGTTCGTCTTAAAACAAATCAGTTTCCTTCTCAGGATCGGTTCCGGTTTCTTCACAAGGCGCCAAAAGAAAGAAACGTAACCCATGAGTCTATCACATTACTGGTCCCTTTGTCTAGCCGTCCACCCGTGTCTCAGTTTTCATAATGGGACCCCACCACACCTGACTAATTCAACCTCAGCCTCCCGTTCCACGGTAAGTTATCACAGCTCTGTGCGTCAACCTACCATGTCGCTGAAGTGGTTCATGCCCAGGCGGTAGGAGTGTTCCCCCAGCGTGTGCTGAAGGTTGTGTTGCGCAATATCATGTAGGTTCTTCTCCCAGACCGTCCTCCTCCAACCATCCTCGCTCTGAAACGAGAACCAGAATATACTGGTTAGCAAAACGGTGTAATTTCTAGTTCTGTGTACGTGAAGGCACCAATACGGGCTGCGTGCAGGAAGCTTGAAGATTCCTATAACGATGTACACCCCTGACTCTGCTAAAACGCCCACCTTGCTGTAGTCCCTTCTGTGAAAGCCCTTCCACTTTTTCCAGTCGCCATCCAACCAATGGTCCGACTTAGGGGTCGCGTGTACAGCAATCAGACACAGGGCCAGCACTACCAAGAGCAATGACGTCATGACCCAAACCGCTGTGAAGAAGAGGGCAGAGGTATCGGGATGTTATGTGTTTCATTGTGAGGAAGCAATATGTCACATCCCTCAGAGTAGACAGAGTAGACAGCACTGTGTTCTATCTATGAGGAAGAATTAATAAATTAAAGTTAATATGTTTAATTATTCGTCAAGATGGTCATATTCTTAAGGAAATCAACAATTGACATTGCATTTACATGTCAAGGTAACGTGTTTTCAGCTTGACATAGTTACAGGTCCTGTGCAGCTCAGTTGGTAGAAATTGATACTGCAATACAAGGGTTGTGCGTTCGATTCCCATTGATGACCAGAATAAAATAAATGCACCCACGACTGAAATAAACAAGCGCCTTGGTGTTGGCTGACGTCATAGCGTTCAGGTAGCCTGTATCTCGTTTGCGCAGGCGTGAAGATGCGTACCGCAGATCAAATCAATGGGCAACGTCAATAACCCGACCCGTTATTACTATGTAATCAAATAAACGGTGTCTATTGACTGCAACCAAGAACACTTAAACGAGAGACACTGATACAATACAAGTCACGACAAAACTAAGTCATTCTATAGCTCTAAACAATTTCTATTTTATAGGAAACGTGTTACTAACATATTATCTAAATGGTAGGGTCGCCTAATACTTATATATCCATGAACCCCATTCATGGGAAAGTTAGTAACAGCCTGCATAAATGTAATTATTCAGAAACGTATGTATTTGAGTATTTAAGTATTAAGAGAATAAGCCCCCATGTAAGATTTTTAAGCATCACCCAATTTAATAAACCAGAATTCTGTACAAAAAAAAACAAATATACCTAGCGCAGAACTTACCTCGGTAAACTTGCAGTAAAGGTTTAATTTAAAGAGTGTGTTGAAACTGCACTTTATACAAGCCAGGTAATATGCTGTACAGTAGGGGCGGCTTGTGATTGGTTGAAACTAGTCTGTGTGTCAGACAACAGAGCTGTGATTGGATTAAAGGGGACCATAAAATATGCAAATACCGTCCCAAGTTAATATCCAGTAAATTAATGGATAACTGACCACGTGATCGACCTGTGTCTCATCCTATAGTTCAGCGGTTCTTTATCGGAACTTGATATAACTTGTTTTGGGGATCATTTGATGAGGGTTGACCTATTATTAAACGTATACTTATATTATACTATAATTAGTAGCCTAATGCAGAAATGATTTGCCCTATCATCAAGTCATCTTTCTCCACATTCATTTATTGTCAGTTGTGTTACCTCGGTTTATTTTTTTTACCATGTGCTGGAGCAGAGGATATTTGATACAGCAAAGATATTTCCATGCATGTTTGTTTGAATCAGCACTATACTGTTCATGTGTAACACGCATTTTAGATAACCTTGGGCCCGCTGTTGACCTGTTTATATCAAACATAAGAAATACCTGAAATATAGATAGACATGCCTCAATTAGTGTAGTTTGTCCGGACACATTTATTTACATGCTTATTTGAAGCTATGTTGCTTTGTATGGCTACACCCAAAACATGCAAACTACAAAAGCCACACATAACCCATGTAAGCTACAGAATAAGATTTTGGGTGAGGTATTAATCAAATGGGATTGCTCTGTGAAGCCCACAGGTGTTTGGATATTATAGCCAAGGTTTAAAAAACAAATGAGTAAAGACAAATTAGAAGCAAGTAATGTCTATAGCACAATACATACACATATATAGAAGCAATTAAATGTGCGTCTCCCAAAACTGTTCACTGCACAGACTGTTCGACACAGATATGTTTATTTAATGTTAAAAATCATTGAGGTTGTCTCTGCATTTTTCAGATACTGATCGATTTCTTTTGTGACATATAATTGTATGGCGATGTCATGAAAGGACAGCCTTGTTACTGTTGATATCTGTCTTGCACAGTCTGTTTTTTTAACCTTTGCCTAAAACTACACAAACTTATGAAAGTTTTTGGGTAAATGCATTGTTTTTTAATCAGATGTGTAGTTCTCGAGCAAACTCCAAAATGTGCTCTCGTTGGGGCCTCCAGAACCAATTTTGGGAATTGCACAGCTGTTAGATATGGTGCCAACAGTCGTTGGTTTTACATCACTGCACCAAACAAGCAATTTCAAATGTATTGTTATGGTAAATGTCTCTAGAGGGAACTAGAAGGACACTAGAATGTAATCTAAAGTGAATGTATCATGGGAGCCCAATCACCTAATCTACATATTTATCATAGGAAAGAGGGCCATTTGGTTAGCCCTATCTGGCTGTCACACTGAGCATTTGTACACAGACAAAATTACAAAACAAATTAGCACCTATCATGAGGAAACCCACTGATCAATACGCCGAAGAGCCGTAACCCCAGCGTCAAGTTGCTTTCATCATTTTGCTATAAAGCGTACTGCCTATAATTGCAAAAGAGGCTCCATACTTTATATACTTTGTAGCCACAATGCTGATGTGTATTGCAAAGGTTAAATCACAGAAGTGTCCCAAAATATATGTGGTAACTGTCCTTCGATGATACAATTATTTACATTGTCTGTGGTGGTTAGATAAGGATTGACTCTTTTGTGATAACTCGTTGTTTCACAAAGTCTCTGATGGAATAAAACCAAGATAGCCAGATGGAATAACAACAATACTAAAGCAGTATTGGAATTGACTGGTTGGAAGGCTAAAATGAAGCAAGAGTAAACAATGAGGGAGATTGTTATGAAACAAACCTCTAACAACACATACAGTGTAGACATTGGATTTGAATTGATTAATTCTAAAGGTTTGTTAATCTCTGACATATGATGGGACATCACTGAATGTACACAGCAGTCTAATGTTGAAAGAACTAACAAGTTAAGCTAAATACCAATGTTTAATGTTTACATCAGATAGACTGTCTCGGCACACATCAGATACTGATATGTGTTTTGTCTGACATCCTACTGTCTTTCCCAGTCTTAGAGGCTTAATATGCTAAATAACACAATAAAAGCTTATTATTAAGATTGTTATTTGGACATGCTGGAGGAAACCCTTTTTTGACAAGGTTTGGGAAGTGTTTGTGTTCTTGGAACGAACCATCATCACTCGGAATTATTGTTGTAGAGCTTTAATTAGTCATTGATCAAGAAAGCCTAATTACTCAATCTACATAATCTCAGCAAGAACAGAGTCACCTGAGCTTCACACTGAGCATGTGTAACATGAAATGACGATGCATTTGTGCAACAATTTGTCACGAATAAACCCACTAGACCACAACATGTGAAAACAAACATGTTGATCTTGCTCTATTGTTAGCAGGTCACAGTAACTTTTGTTAATGTGACTTTTCTTTAGAGAACATGCAGTCAATCTCCATAACAGTGACAAAACAATAGCTACTTGGTAAGTTAGTGTTTGGTTTTGGAGCCAAATCAAAGTGAATAAATAAATAGTATCAATTTTGAAAAGACATACAAAATGTATATTGGAAAGTGTAGATTGCGCCTTTGATGATTAAATAATTTAAATTGTCTGCATTAGCTAGATGCAGCGTCATAATGGCTTCACAGCTTTCAGTGTCAAGAAAGTACAAAACAACACTTTCCTAATGGTTAATAAAAATGGCAGAAAGGGGTAGCCTAAAGGAATAAAGACAATACACGGTGAATCGTATTGTGTAGGGCGTACACACACTAGATAAAGTGGTCTCAAGGAGAACTTATTTATCGAGAAGTCTCTATAGAAACAATGAGGGTTATCAGGCATTCATGAATAGTGTTGATTATATATAAACTGTTATTATTCAGGATTCCTTTCAAACGGTGCCAGTAGGTGGGGGTACGTGACCACAGCAAGACAATGGGTTGTTCCTAAAAAATACACACAATAAAATAGTTGTCTTAACGTTGAATTTCTCAGCTAGTTGGTTTTGTTTCCCCTCTAAATATGTATTAGAAACGACAAACGCAAATGCATGTCCCGGCTTCATGCCTTGTTTAGTGTGTAAATGTATATAATTAAACTTTTTTGCTCATATTAACGGTTACCAACAACACAAGTACAACAGCATGTTTGATCAATAGCTGTTGTATGCATAGCTTATTCCATGACAATCAGCAAGCAAGGCTCCAACTACACAGATTAGGACTGACTCTAGTATTGATTTATCCTTCTGATTAGAGTGTTTTGACAATAAGACCATGTGACCATTACGTCGTCCAGGCAACCTTTTTGCTGACATCAATTTCCCTCCAACCATGCAATTGACTTGTGGTGGTTTCTCTATGATTGTTTCGATAACAATGCAGAAGGGCACTTGTAATGTTTAAATACCTACTTTTTTCTATATATTTTTTTTGTTGTCCACTAGAGGGCAACCTATAGCAGTTAGTTATAGAGTTAGCCAGGAAGTAGATGTTAGATCTACAATGAACAATTGTCTAGGCTATGCGCACTAGATTAACTAGAGAGCTATGAATTTTTTTTTATACTTTTGAAGGTTAGTAAAAGCATACTAATCTTTCCTCCTTTGTATTAGTAAAAAACGGTCTCTCTGTAATGTAGCAATAAAAACATAACATTTATCTAATTAACATTGTCCTTTGTCCTAATGATCACAAATCTGTTTTTCTAGGTAAGAAACACTTATAGGTTATTTTGAAGGAGACAGGGTTTAACAACTTATGTTCTCCCAGTCACACACACACACACACACACACACACACACACACACACACACACACACACACACACACACACACACACACACACACACACACACACACACACACACACACACACACACACACACACGTTTCACCAAACTTACACATCCATCAAAAGGCATTGCAGATACCCTGCAGTCTATCGACAAGTGATGAAACTAGTGACCAACAACACAACCTTAAGTCGAAATAAGAGCACAATTAACACAAAATTTAATTTTATGGGCCAAACAACCTCCAATTTCTAAAACTCAGAGCTCTCTTAGTCTTTGTTCTCTGTTTAATGTGTGAACGGCTACTGCCTCGAAACAATCTTTCAGCGCTGGTTTTTCGAGGGAAAAGATAGAGTAGTAGAATATGTTAAAGCCATTTGACCTACATTATGACGTACAAACTTTCAGCTCCTTTGTTTTCCTCTTTAAATACGTATTTACGGCGTGAGTTAAGGTCAAATTGAAAGACCTCGCTCGAGCTAGAAGCATATTCATGTAAAATCGTTTAAAGACAGCTTTTGTGCGAGACATGTGTTTGTTTTAGGGTTTGTCCGAGCACAAGCTCTGCATTATGGGAGTTTGTGCAGGTCAAATGGAGGTAGAGTCTCCCAGTCTGGTCTGTTGGTCCATTTACTTCCGAATCAAAGGCTTTGCGCTTTTTCTCTCCATTTCGCCGCCCTCGCCATCAACAGTCAGGTCCTTTGCCAGGCTTTAGCCATACTCTGCACACCCCTGATTGCCTTTGGCAGACGCTTACACACACACACAACACACACACACACACACACACAAACAAACAGAAAAAACACAAACACACACATTTGTTTCACTGAGGCCAAGTCCACTCGAGCCAGAAATGTTAGCATTGCCGCTATGCTAATGAGGCATAAAGACTCACAGAGAAAAACAAAAACAATCCGATGTTAGTTCAACAATGTTAGTTCAACAGTCATTTAATGGCAGATAATTTGGGCAGGCCATTTCATAGCTCACAGAACAACAGGGCTTTGAAGCCATTGCTCTTTAAACTGTATGAAGGACAACCACTCAGGGTAAACGGAGCAAAAAGGTCCAATTCAGCCCCAAAAACTTCTAGATGCACAGCCCGATAAGAGATGGCTTGGGGCTTAAGAGCTTCAGTGCAAATCTCTGTGGCGGTGCCGTTTGTAAAATGTTGACCGTTCAATAATCCTCCTCAGCTTTTGCACATTTAGCAATGTCAGTTCAAACATTTAGAGAGAAATCAATGTACATTTATGCAATGACTATTCCAAGAGTAATGTTCCGCAGTAAAGCAAAATTATAAAATAATATATTTTATGAATATAAGTGTTAGATGTAAATGTTAAATAAAAATGTTGTTTCTAAATAAAATTTACATTTAGATTAAACATTTAGATATACATTTAGATGAGATTTTTACATTTACATATAACATTCACATTTAGATTAAACATTAAGATTTACATTTAGATGAAACTTTTACATTTACATATAACATTCACATTTAGATTAAACATTAAGATTTACATTTAGATGAAACTTTTACATTTACATATAACATTCACATTTAGATTAAACATTAAGATTTACATTTAGATGAAACTTTTACATTTACATATAACATTCACATTTAGATTTAACATTTAGATTTAACATTTACTGCCACAAGCGTGTGTAGGCAGTTGGGAAGTCAAGCACAGAAGAATGCAAATTAAACGGTTTATTTTCAACTTCAATATATCACTAGAGAACATCGAAAAGTAAAGGCCGGCACACAGGCAGTACAAAAGCACTCAACTTAAACAGGAATACTTATAGCAAACTGCTATAAAATAACAGGAACAATTTACAATTCAGCACTCCACCAAAAGGCACAAAGGGAACATATTTTTAGTCCTGATGAGGGACAGTGAGAACCAGGTGTAGATAATAGAATGGGACAGTCCGAGGTGCGTGCATACAATCTTGTGGTGAACAGGACAACCCGGCACTTAGCCCGCAGTAGCTGTGACCAGCCAGCAGATGGCACCTCTGTCATGGAAACCATGGCATTTGAATTTAGATTTTACATTTACATTTAGATATAATATTTAACTTTCACATTTGGATATAACATTTACATTTGACACTTTTGCTTGAATTCATTATTGAACGTGTGTGTGTGTGTGTGTGTGTGTGTGTGTGTGTGTGTATGTGTGTGTCTGTGCAAACCTTCACAGACTTACGTGGACACGCTCACAGAGCCGCACACGCACACACATGTATTGTGATGATTGATGGCTGTTATTATGATGTCACATCTGAGTTCAGTTCAGAGGAAACTTGGCGTTTCAGTGTAAAAGCTCCTCTGAGAATCTATTCAATTCTTTTTTATTGCTCCTTTTTTGAAAATTCTTGGCCACTGATAAAAGTCCCTTGATGTCAACTCTTGGTGTGTGATCCATATGAAACTCAAGTAATGATGAGAATGAACAGCAGATGTCTGTGTGTTGACGGCCTGGAACTCAAGAAGAGAGCTTTCAACTTGTGATGAAATAGGGATGGCATCGATAAATAATCCCTATTCAATTAATCGCTATTGGTTGCGGCGCCGATATTTAATTTGTGCTGACAAAAGCGTGGCCCTGCTGCTTGAATTCCCTTCTCACTACCGTTTGTGTGTGTGTGTGTGTGTGTGTGTGTGGGTGTGGGTGTGTGTTTATCTTTTCAGATTCCCGTTAACCACAGCAGAAGCAGCCACCTCGTACCGGGGCCCTTTCCATCAGATGTTGATGTTACTGTAAACACCATTTCCCAAGTGCTCCGTTGATGTCTATTGTGTTGTATGTGTGATCGTTAACACTTGGTGGTCCTGTTGTCTTAACGGCGCCGCCACGGGACGTTTACTCAGCCTCTCGTAAAGGTTTTAGCATTAGTTCTTCAGAGGCGGGCTCGTGTCTAGGAGCAGATCTAGAACCTGCCGGGAACGTGTAGGCGTGGGGTTTGGGGGATGCGTGGGGGAAAGTTTGGCAGCACCTCTGGTTCACATCTGTACATAGAATGATTGGGACTCTTTGACGCAAATCGTCAAGTCATTTCCTTCTGACTCCCTGGAAATCGAGTTACTATTTTGCTGACATGCTGCGGCGTCTGTATTAGTGGGAAGCTTTTTGACTGTGGACCGTATCTCCGAACTCACCTGTTCTCCACATGCCCGGCCGGGTGTAGTGCCTGGACGCCAGTCGAGCATAAGCCCCGCCTCCAAAATGCTGCTCCGTGTGTTAAGTGTGTAGTCAGTGCAGAACCTTCAAACCACTGCTCCATTAGACTCTGTACGAAGACTCACTGCTCTATTAGACTCTGTACGAAGAGTCACTGCCCCATTAGACTCTGTACAAAGAGCCACTGCTCCATTAGACTCTGTACGAAGACTCACTGCTCTATTAGACTCTGTACGAAGAGTCACTGCTCCATTAGACTCTGTACGAAGAGTCACTGCCCCATTAGACTCTGTACGAAGTGCCACTGCTTCATTAGACTCTGTATGAAGAGTCACTGCCCCATTAGACTCTGTACGAAGTGATACTGCTCCAATAGACTCTGTACGAAGAGCCACTGCTTCATTAGACTCTGTATGAAGAGTCACTTCCCCCATTAGACTCTGTACGAAGTGCCACTGCTCCATTAGACTCTGTACGAAGAGCCACTGCTCCATTAGACTCTGTACGAAGAGCCACTGCCCCATTAGACTCTGTACGAAGAGCCACTGCTCCATTAGACTCTGTACGAAGAGCCACTGCTCCATTAGACTCTGTACGAAGAGCCACTGCTCCATTAGACTCTATACGAAGAGCCACTGCTCCATTAGATTCTATACGAAGAGCCACTGCTCCATTAGACTCTGTATGAAGAGCCACTGCTCCATTAGACACTGTACAAAGAGCCACTACTCCATTAGACTCTGTACGAAGAGCCACTGCTCCATTAGATTCTATACGAAGAGTCACTGCCCCATTAGACTCTGTATGAAGAGCCACTGCTCCATTAGACACTTTACGAAGAGCCACTGCTCCATTAGACACTTTACGAAGACCACTGCTTCATTGGACTCTGTACGAAAAGCCACTGCTCCATTAGACACTGTACAAATAGCCACTGCTCCATTATACTCTGTATGAAGAGCCACTGCTCCATTAGACTCTGTATGAAGAGCCACTGCTCCATTAGACACTGTACGAAGAGCCACTGCTTCATTAGACTCTGTATGAAGAGCCACTGCCCCATTAGACTCTGTGCGAAGAGTCACTGCCCCATTAGACTCTGTGCGAAGAGTCACTGCCCCATTAGACTCTGTACAAAGAGCCATTATGAGATCTAGTTATATGTTTTTCCAGTTGACTTCGCGCATACTTTATTATTGATTTTATGGTATGCGGAAGGACTCTGCCTTCATTTTTCCATAGCGACGGGGAAATATGATGTTGCATCTCAAGTGGTTCACATTGGCTTGTGATTAATCCATAGGCGTTGTACTCTGTATTCCAGTAAAAACAGTCAAATGTCCCGAGGGGACTGGAACAATAGG
Source organism: Dallia pectoralis (assembly GCA_029465975.1). Taxonomy (NCBI): domain Eukaryota; kingdom Metazoa; phylum Chordata; class Actinopteri; order Esociformes; family Umbridae; genus Dallia; species Dallia pectoralis. The sequence continues at coordinate 5,562,449 of CM055760.1, read as the reverse complement.
AGTTGGAGAGGAGAGGGAGAGAATTAAATGTTACTGACTGTAGAAATGGGTTTGACTTCTCTCTCTCTCCCTACAATAGTATTCGTTTGCTGCTCCATGGATCTGGCAGGGCTGTGTTCATCTCTATAGGAATTCAGCGCTTATTATTGAGGTCAAACTTACGGGAATGTCCCTCAGAACATCTTCAAACTGCGCTATGCAACGTCCAATAAACGCGAAGCCGACATAATGTGCGGACAGAAACGTTGTGAACATATCAGAAGTTGGGGAGCTGAAGTATTCTTGGCTTTCGACACCGCAGGGTCGGCACATTGCCAGTCATTATCCAATGAGTGTGAGGTTTGAGATACACACAAAGACCTTTTTCATTGCGACTACCGACGGTACCGGCCCGTTGTCTCCAGTACACATGTCGTAGAAACAGCCTCACACCAGGGTTGCTGACCCCGTCGGAAGCCGACTCATGACCAGAACTCAGATGGCTTCGACTCAAATGGCCCCCGACTCCCAGGGCCCGTACGACTGAAGTAAAGCCGTCGGAGGTGTTTGGTGTTTGGTTCGGCACTTACCACCTCGAGCTTCACTCTGGTTTAGAACCACCCTGGTGGCGATGATGCTAGTAGCCCGGGTCTGAGTCGCCGTGACCGATCGCATCCCCCTTTCGTATCCCACTTCCCGGGGCCCCCCCTCCCTCTGCTGGGGTGGCGGGGGGGGGGGGCGACAATAGGTCATTCAGACACTGCTCAGCTTTGTCACTGGTGATTGGCAGGGAGGCGGCCGAGCCAGTGGCTGCGTGGGAACATCGTGGCCCAAATGATTACCGCGGTCCACAAAAGACAACGGAGACGCTCATTTATGCCTGTCGAGAGAAGAGAGCGAGAGAGAGAGAGAATAAACCGGGTTAAACACAAACAAACCAAACAGAGCGAGGACGGCTGTCGGAGCTTCTATCTGCCGGTAGAGCAGGAGAGCGAGCTGGGTGATTCTCACAGGGCGAACCGAACACGTCTTTCTGCAAGATAGCGTTAAGGAAGTAATCAACCTAAAGAAGACACTATTATTGTGTAATATTTACGGTTAAAACACTGTTGAAGGATCGTTGGTCAGGCTGTTAATCTGAACGATTAGTGCAAACTCAAAAGCGTTCAACAGAAGTTAGAGCTGAAGTATTAAAACATTTTAGAATATCTCATTGAGCCCAGTTGGATCAACACCCCGAAAGTGGTAACTGCTTTACTCCACCCGGGCACCAAAATAAGGGCGTCCCGCACAACTGAACGCTCAAACAATGAGGAGTTTTGTGAGAGAAACCACGGAGAGTACAACAATCACTTTGAAGGAGGCGCGGAGTTCAGTTACTGGGATTGGAGTGGATGTTTCATCTGTCAACCTTAGCAAAAGCTTAAAACTGGGCCTGTATTGGAGGATGGTAAGAAACAAGCCTTTATTCCAAAGGGATCTGAAAGTAGGGGAGAGATCGTTTTTTAAAAATGGTCTGTGGTCAGACGAGACTAAAACAGAGCTGTTCAGCCAAATCTCTCTCCAATGCCTCGGGGCAAAATACAAAGAGATACTGGAAAATCACATGTTTTAGTCCACAACGTAATATAGCTTGAGAAGAAATGTACCTTACTGCAGAACAGATATCCTATTCACCAGGCCAAAGTAACAATAACATGAATGTAAAAATGTGCCCAGTTAACGATCTGCTACCAGTCCTTTAGAGAATGTGACACACTGAAACTGTGTGCAAAGCTGATACGGGCCAAACGACACAAAGCTCTTATTGCAGCAAACAGTGGCTCTACGAAATCTGAACGTGTGAATTGCTAATTTTTTCAAATTTTCCAAGAAATATTTGCCGACGTAAAAAAAACGATGTCGCCTTACAATATATTCTTTTAGGTGCCAGTGTTAAAATGTGTAGTGTAAAATTAAAATAAAATTGAAGAGAGTAAAAATGTCCATGTACAATTCGGAAATTAAATCCAATTAGAAAATTGGTCAGCGGTTTGAATACTTTTGAAAGGGTCTGTAGATTGGGCCTGGAGCCAGGTGGGTATTACGGACATCTGATCTGCCTAATGCTTGTTCTTGTCAGTAAAGCTTTTCATATACTCTGGTGTTGAATGGATCTTTCGTCGGTATTGATTAAAAATGTCATTTGTCCTGTTGACACATTTGCTCCCCCCCGTTCGATTACTGTAAACAAAGACGTGACAACAGGAATGCTTGTTAGAAAATGCTCATTCTCTCACAATTGTTCTCTGACTAGAACCTGGCTTGAGTCTTATTGGCTAAGCAATCACTGGTTTTCATACTTTTCTCATTGCTGTCCGAAATGTTTACCTTATCTGCAATGATTTCTGGGAAGATGTCTGAAAGTCATTCCAGTTTGAGGTCATCGTAACCTCACTTGATTGGTCAGTGGTGGTTAATTTTGTATTGAGTCAGAACATAAGTGTGAGAGGAGTGAAACATTTGTGCATTTATTCCTGTCTAACTATGAAGAGACTTTACCCAGGTCCCATTTATGGCCTCGCGGTTTCCTGTAAACGGTTAAGGCGCAGCGCCCCCACCACCCCCCCCCCCGACCCACCTTCCCGATCCTCTCCCATCAAAGTGACAGTTAGCAGAGCTGGATGGCCGGCAGAAGGGCAGGTAGTCATGTTTTAAACACTCTTCATAAACCCGGTGTCCTCCTAGAGCAGACCACCGTGACGGCCCGGAGCTAAACACAAATCCAGATTCTCTCTCTCTAACCTTCCAGAATGTTCGTCTCCATCTCCGTAGATTGGAATTGTATTGTCCTAGACCACTGCGTTCCCTGTGTAGGGGTTTCTGTTAATGACTGCCTACGGGGCAATATTTACAGAATATATTGCAGTGTAGAAGGTGTATAAAATTGGGATATTTTTGTTTCCTGAGTTAGAGTTAGACACAGGACCCAATGGAGGCAACAACTCAGTTAACTCATACAGAAACGACGTGCAATAGGTTCAACATTCAGATATATTTTATTGTTCCGGGCAAACATCTGTCTCCTCCTTCAGGGTGTGACACAACACAATATTTAAGAGCAGTCACCTTGCTTACCCCACTCCCTAAATACCTCCGCTTTTCCCTTTTCACTTCACGCGTCCCAAATACAGCATCGCGTGGTGCTACTTTTAGATCGTGCCCACGGGGATCTGGTCAGAAGTAGTTCGCTACAAAAAGGAAAGGGTGCCGTTTAGGAGGCTGACACTCTTTTGCACTCTCCGCTCTTCAGATTCACACTGACGTCTCAATGGCCGATGCAAATGAATCCCAGCATGCCGCGCTCTTTAATAACATTCCCTCAACGCTCCGGTTACCTCAACCAAAAAACTTTTGGGTCGCTCAGGGGAAAAAAGTACCCTATAAATCAGTAGAGCTAGCAAAGGTCTGGAAGCGGGAATGAAAAAAAATGCCCTCCGACCTGGCTTTTGCGAGCCAATTCAAGTTGTAATGGAGAAAGCCTAGCTGTATTCGGCGCTGCTGTTGAAAGGGCAGAGGGTATTTATTCACCGGCTCCAATAGAAGAAAAAAACATTTAAATGTACATTTTCGAGTGAAATGTTTTGTCCAAAGTTGTTCCGGTTGCTGGGTAACGTTAGCGCGGGTCGCGCCAGCTTCTTAGGCCTCCCTCTCCTCCACCTTCGATAGGACGGATCCCTCGTCATGAGATATCCATCTGGGCATTCGATAATAGCCATAATATAATACAATCTTTCACCGGATCCCTGTAGGCCCCGGTGAAAAGCAGTGCATCATGGGGAATGGGGGGGGGGGTCATTCGAGGGGAATCCAATGTTTTATCTGTGGTGTCTATGAGCTGCACGGTTCCACGCCCATCTGGTTCCCACACCCTAACCCTAACCTTAACCCTAACCTTAACCGTAACCCTAACCCTAACCCCGCCCATCTGGTTCCCACACCCTAACCCTAACCCTAACCCCGCCCATCTGGTTCCCACACCCTAACCGTAACCCTAACCCTAACCCCGCCCATCTGGTTCCCACACCCTAACCCTAACCTTAACCCTAACCCTAACCATAACCATAACCCTAACCCCGTCCATATGGTTCCCACACCCTAACCTTAACCCTAACCATTACCCTAACCCTAACCCCGCCCATCTGGTTCCCACACACCCTAACCCTTACCTTAATACCTTTAGACATCCTGGGGCCCACACACGCCTCAGAGATGTACAGTGCGTGTCAGCAGCTATCAACCTGGTGTAAAGAAACCCCATCGGCGAGATCGAAAATTCCATCTTCCTCTCAAGCACGCCTTTTGTTATCGTATCTCGTGTGACACAACGAGCCGGACCATGTGTCCATGTTTTTCACAGGTCACACGCAGGTCACCAAGAATCCCTCAGAGCCTCCTCCGACTGCTGTTCGCCTCCTGTTCCTCGCCTCCTGCTCCCAGAGAACAGAGGGAGGGAGAGGGTGTTTGATGGAGCAATAGAGAGAGAGAGAGTCAGAAACAGACGAAGAGAGAGATATCCCTGAGTGAGACCACCCTTGACGAATTATCTTTGGCAATTATCTTTGGCTTTGAATTAAAATTGAGAGAAACTATTTTGCCTGTGTGTGTGTGTGTGTGTGTGTGTGTGTGTGTGTGTGTGTGTGTGTGTGTGAGTGTGTCCTGGGTTGCACATGCTTGAATGTGTGTGTGTGTGTGTGTGTGAGTGTGTCCTGGATTGCGCATGCTTGAATGTGTGTGTGTGTGTGTGTCCCGCGTTGTACATGCTTGAATGTGTGTGTGTGTGTGAGTGTGTCCCGCGTTGTACATGCTTGAATGTGTGTGTGTGTGTGAGTGTGTGTCCCGCGTTGTACATGCTTGAATGTGTGTGTGTGTGTGTGTGAGTGTGTCCCATGGTGCACATGCTTGAATGTGTGTGTGTGTGTGTGTCTATGCACGAATGTGACAGAACGTTTGGTTTACGTATGGATTATTTTAGACTTACGCGATGGTGTCAGTAGTGAGGACGGCTCCGTGGGACCACCGTGACTGCCAGGCACGAAGAAAGGGAGAGTGTTTAAACTAACAGTGTGTATGTGTGGTTACTGTCTCGGGAGACAGCCTCGTATGGGTTTCATCCAGCGAGTTCGCTGCTAGCCTCCAAGCCCATCGCTCTGTTAGCGCTCTTCACCAGGGTTACCGGGGGAACACAGCGTGGTTATCGTTAGCAGTGCATTGTCACACTGTAAGTATACAGTCACATGACTAGCAAACAACACGCAAGGTGGTCTTCTGTCTTATGTAAGACTCACGCAAATGCGAGTTTCCTTTTAATTTAATTCCACGGACCGCTCGTGTGCAAAATGCATGCGCTGTGCGTCACTTTGGAACGTCTACAATACATATGTGATTATGATACGTTATTGTTTTGTTGCTTTGCTTTTAGAGTGATGGGGATAAACAGAGAGTTACAGGAACAACGCGGTCTAGACTGTATGTTGTCACCACGATACAAAAAGACAGCCCCTTGCCATGACTTGGCATGATTAGCCGTCGTCACAAAGCCAAAAACCCCAAAGAAATTAAAAGATGATAAAAATAAATGGATGCACAGTTGCAGGAACAGGACCTAGTTATCCTGAATAGAAGCCAGTCCATTTATGGCTGTGCTGTGTTATGATAAGGCACATATTAGGCAACATGAATACTTTCTTGCACAGTGAGATGACCACAGGGTTCCATGTGGCTACGCAGCTCCATACACAACAGGGTTCTATGTGGTTACATACACAGCAGGGTTCCATGTGGCTACACAGCTCCATACACAGCAGGGTTCCATGTGGCTATGCAGCTCCATACACAGCAGGGTTCCATGTGGCTATGCAGCTCCATACACAGCAGGGTTCCATGTGGCTATGCAGCTCCATACACAGCAGGGTTCCATGTGGCTATGCAGCTCCATACACAGCAGGGTTCCATGTGGCTATGCAGCTCCATACACAGCAGGGTTCCATGTGGCTATGCAGCTCCATACACAGCAGGGTTCCATGTGGCTACGCAGCTCCATACACAACAGGGTTCTATGTGGCTACGCAGCTCCATACACAACAGGGTTCTATGTGGTTCCATACACATCAGGGTTCCATGTGGCTACGCAGCTCCATACACAGCAGGGTTCCATGTGGTTCCATACACAACAGGGTTCCATGTGGTTCCATACACAGCAGGGTTCCATGTGGCTACACAGCCCCATACACAGCAGGGTTCCATGTGGTTCCATACACAACAGGGTTCCATGTGGTTCCATACACAGCAGGGTTCCATGTGGCTACGCAGCTCCATACACAGCAGGGTTCCATGTGGCTACGCAGCTCCATACACAACAGGGTTCTATGTGGTTCCATACACATCAGGGTTCCATGTGGCTGCAGCTCCATACACAGCAGGGTTCGTTCCATACACAACAGTTCCATGTGGCTCCATACACAGTTCCATGTGGTTCCATACACAACAGGGTTCCATGTGGTTCCATACACAGCAGGGTTCCATGTGGCTACGCAGCTCCATACACAACAGGGTTCTATGTGGCTACGCAGCTCCATACACAACAGGGTTCTATGTGGTTCCATACACATCAGGGTTCCATGTGGCTACGCAGCTCCATACACAGCAGGGTTCCATGTGGTTCCATACACAACAGGGTTCCATGTGGTTCCATACACAGCAGGGTTCCATGTGGCTACACAGCCCCATACACAGCAGGGTTCCATGTGGTTCCATACACAACAGGGTTCCATGTGGTTCCATACACAGCAGGGTTCCATGTGGCTACGCAGCTCCATACACAGCAGGGTTCCATGCACTTTGTGTGGTGACATATTGCTCCAGTAACGATCATTAACATTCTTTGTGACTTGTAGACCATCTGTTGATTCGGACCAGACTGGATAGCTTTTTTTCTTGCCCCTGCACTTAGTTGAGCCTTGGGCCCCCAACACCCTGCAGTTGGTAGATAATCACCAATGCTGACCGGGTTCCAAAATCGTTTCAGAGATGCTCCGATCCAGTCGTCTGGCCGTAACAATTTGACCCCCTGTCAAAGTCAATCTGGTCTTTATTCCTGCCCGTTTTAACTGCATTCAACAAGTTGACAAAGACTTTTGACCTTAACATGTGCCCTTATTAGGAGATTATCAAAGTTATTCACTTCAACTTTGTAGTTGAATGTAACGTTTTGGCTCATCATTGTAAGTGTTAATTAGATTGTAAACAGCAAATCAGAACCAACCAAATTCATAGTATATTTGTATTCCCCTTGCGATTTTTTTCTCATCAATATTAAAAAACGTTCTTGAGGGCCCCTTTGATTGGTTGTCATCGTCCAATATATTTGCGCCGACGCTGTCACGTTTTGGTCCGGTAGAAGCCTGCTTTATCTACGTAGATTAGATGTGCTTGTGTGGGTCCTCTGCAGCTTCGTTTTCACCCTATCCCGGGACTGTCTGAATTACTCATCTGCCTGTCCTTACTCACTGCATTCATGTCCTTCCTGCTCTACAGAGAAAGATATCATCAATGTTCACACGGTCAATATAGTTCCACTGGTTAAAAGTAGCATTACTACTATCGATGGATATTATGTCTGGTGTTTGATAGTATTGTGTATAGACAATGCAGTGGCTTGCGCTACCAACCGCAAGGTTGTGGGTTTGAGTCCCAAATGGGTCATTAACATATCTATGGCCGTAGGGTGGTGATTCTGTACTTTTCAATCTGGATATCGTAGACAGAACGATGTAAAATGCATACAGTATAATCATTGGAAACAATGAGCAACGTGAACGGGAAAAGGAATTTGTAAAAGCAAATGTTGTCAAACGCTGTGTGTGATCCTGCCTGAACAGGATGTATTTAAATTGGAAACATGTCTTTAAAAAAACAATTGTATG
>CM055760.1:5454506-5549506 GCA_029465975.1 Dallia pectoralis | reverse complement strand
TAACCTCCTTCTCACTCTAACCTCCTCCTCACTCTAACCTCCTCCTCACTCTAACCTCCTCCTCACTCTAACCTCCTTCTCACTCTAACCTCCTCCTCACTCTAACCTCCTCCTCACTCTAACCTCCTCCTCACGCTAACCTCCTCCTCACTCTAACCTCCTCCTCACTCTAACCTCACTCTAACCTCACTCTAACCTCCTCCTCACTCTAACCTCCTCTTCACTCTAACCTCCTCTTCACTCTAACCTCCTCTTCATTCTAACTTCACTCTAACCTCCTCTTCACTCTAACCTCCTCCTCACTCTAACCTCCTCTTCACTCTAACCTCCTCCTCACTCTAACCTCCTTCTCACTCTAACCTCCTTCTCACTCTAACCTCCTTCTCACTCTAACCTCCTCCTCACTCTAACCTCCTCCTCACTCTAACCTCACTCTAACCTCCTCCTCACTCTAACCTCCTCCTCACTCTAACCTCCTCCTCACTCTAACCTCCTCTTCACTCTAACCTCCTCTTCACTCTAACCTCCTCTTCATTCTAACTTCACTCTAACCTCCTCCTCACTCTAACCTCCTCTTCACTCTAACCTCCTCCTCACTCTAACCTCCTTCTCACTCTAACCTCCTTCTCACTCTAACCTCCTTCTCACTCTAACCTCCTCCTCACTCTAACCTCCTCCTCCTCTAACCTCACTAACCTCCTCCTCACTCTAACCTCCTCCTCACTCTAACCTCCTCCTCACTCTAACCTCCTCCTCACTCTAACCTCCTCTTCACTCTAACCTCCTCTTCACTCTAACCTCCTCTTCATTCTAACTTCTCCCTCCCTCACTCTAACCTCCTCTTCACTCTAACCTCCTCCTCACTCTAACCTCCTTCTCACTCTAACCTCCTTCTCACTCTAACCTCCTTCTCACTCTAACCTCCTCCTCACTCTAACCTCCTCCTCACTCTAACCTCACTCTAACCTCCTCCTCACTCTAACCTCCTCCTCACTCTAACCTCCTCCTCACTCTAACCTCCTCCTCACTCTAACCTCCTTCTCACTCTAACCTCCACCTCACTCTAACCTCACTCTAACCTCCTCCTCACTCTAACCTCCTCCTCACTCTAACCTCCTCTTCACTCTAACCTCCTCTTCATTCTAACCTCCTCCTCACTCTAACCTCCACCTCACTCTAACCTCACTCTAACCTCCTCCTCACTCTAACCTCCTCCTCACTCTAACCTCCTCTTCACTCTAACCTCCTCTTCATTCTAACCTCCTCTTCACTCTAACCTCCTCTTCATTCTAACTTCACTCTAACCTCCTCCTCACTCTAACCTCACTCTAACCTCCTCCTCCTCACTCTAACCTCCTCCTCACTCTAACCTCCTCCTCACTCTAACCTCCTCCTCACTCTAACCTCCTCTTCACTCTAACCTCCTCTTCACTCTAACCTCCTCTTCATTCTAACTTCACTCTAACCTCCTCCTCACTCTAACCTCACTCTAACCTCCTCCTCACTCTAACCTCCTCCTCACTCTAACCTCCTTCTCACTCTAACCTCCACCTCACTCTCCCTCCCCCTCACCCACCTCCCTCGTCTAGCATGTCTCTCCCTGTTGAGGCTGGATAATGACTAAAGCAGGGATTCCTGGCTCTTTAACTCTGGCTCTTGAGCTCCGTTTCCCCTCTCTCTTTTTCCAACCTGTTCCACAGCCCCTCTGATTTCCTGCCGCGCAGGGTCCTTCCAGAATGATAATGTGCTGATTTTCATAGTTATTGTTTTTCCAAAGCCCTTCCATCTCCCCCGCCAGTGCCTCTCTCCCCGGAGGGGACATACATCTGTGCGCTAAGCCCTCCTGGTTCACTCCTTAGGAGGAGAAGAAACCTCGGCCCACGGACATGTTGTTTACAGGAACACGAGTGGGCTTGAAAACGAACGAGTAGTCAGGCTGAAGAGGTTTATAATATTTGACCTCAGAGTGTCGGAACTGAGTGCTTCATAGTAGAACGGAATACATTTAGCCTGCTAGTCCCTGGATACTCTATGCAGAACCAGGTGGTTATGTTACAGACCCCCGTGGTTTGGTTACAGCCATGGCTGGTTAGGATTTCCACCGTGGCAAGTCTCTGTAAAAGCTGTGGTGGATCTACATGTTGACGCTCCTGGATATATACTGTGGTTGGTTCTGACCGCTGTGTGAACTGCATCTAGTAGCTCGTTTGGTTCCTCTCTCTCTCTCTCTCTCTCCACTCTCTCCGTCTCTCTTTTTGTCTCCTTAATCTCTCTCTCTCCTTTCCCGCTCTCCGTCTGTCTCTCCCTCCAGACCGGCGTTTCCTCTCTTCGCTACCCTGAGGTAACCACTCAGTCTGGGAACATGTGGTTCCGGCCCGGAACAATCTCCCGAGCTCAGCGATAAGAGCCCGGAGCGTGGGCATGTTGCCGAAGGAATCCGGGAGGGAAACAGAGTATGTGTTGTGTGTGTGTGTGTGTGTGTGTGTGTGTGTGTGTGTGTGTGTGTGTGTGTGTGTGTGTGTGTGTGTGTGTGTGTGTGTGTGTGTGTGTGTGTGTGTGTGTGTGTGTTGTCTGTTCTGTGTCACGTAGGAGCCCATATAACTCACTCGTTTAATATTTTTCCATTCTATACCTCTATTTGTTTTAAGGCCCATCTCTCTGTTCTCTCTAAAGCTAAGGTTCAATCAAATCCACAGAAGCAGTTGATTAATTCTTTATATTATAGTGCCTCTTTGTTGTGTTTTTGTTAAACTAACATTACACTATATTTCTGTTTTTGGAACGTGAAAACAGCCAGACATATTTTGTCGCCGCCGTCGACTAAAATCAGGGAAGAAAAACATTTGGCAACTTTTAAATATCGTCCCGGGTTTTTTCCCTTCACACACCCCAACCTTCTCTCCAGGGTTGGGAGCTTTTCATTTCCGAGCCCAGTGAGCGATTCTGGCACCGTGGCTTGTATGTAATGACTTCTGACAGCAGTGGAGACACAGTGAAGAGCACGTCTGTCTCTGCATGAGGATTTCTGTGTCTATTCTTGAGAACCACATTCCAATTCTGGAATCGTTATTATATACGAGTTGCCACGAGCAACCGCATGTACAGGACGCTGAACTAGCCCGAAGGAAAAAACCTTGGTGTAAAAAATACGGTTAGCTTATAGCAGATGAATGAGAAACCTGTACCGAGTTATGTCAGCAAAGATTATCCTCACTGTTTCTAGTTCCTACAGAGAAAAAGTGAGGTGTAAAGATCGAGGACACAGAACTTTTGGCTGCAAACTTTTAAATAGTTGAATTAGTGAAGCCTTAATGTGTGACCTCAAACACACAATATGCTCCATATAAGTTTTTGTGTTATAAAATGAAGTAAGAGTAAATGTCATTGAATTACATTTCAGACTGTAAAGTATTGGAGTTGCTAGTTGAAGGGTCTGTAACGAGGGGGAGGGGCGTGTGCGGGGGAGGGGCGTGGGCGGGGGAGGGGCTTGGGCGGGACAGCTGCTCTATCACACATATACACACAAGTTTAAGTGAACCCGGGCCTTGTCCATGACTGACCTCAGTACAGCCCTGATGGGATATCTGCTGTGATCTGGGTAACATCTCAAAGTGAATCTCAGGCAGGAACACTGACTTACTGACACTGAACCACTTCCTAAAGTACTGAAATATTACTGAGGTTTGAGAAGTATTGTCAGTGAATGCAAACGTCATATTTCCGTAACGTATAACATTTGTGGGAGGGAACCATTGCAAATCGCATTCACGGACCGAAACGGCACACGTGCCATTACCTTATATAGTGGTCCACGTTTGTTTCGGAGGCCTTGTACGTAGGAGAGAAGGTTTGTTACTGAGGTAATAGAAACACAACACTTAGAAACATAAATTACTATATAAACATTTGTGTGTAGTGTATATGTGCGTAACAACGTGTGAGTGTGGAAATGCGCATAAACATAGTGTACGACCGAATATGTGTGCGCGTTAATGTGTACACGTGTGAATACTTGTGTAGGTGTTGCCGTCTAGGTGTAAATGGAAGCATATCGGTTTGAATCCGTTCGTCCGTTTTGGACAGAGACAGAGCGTCTCATATTAAACAGCAGAGTATAGCGGTGGGCCTCCCGGCATGTTGGAACACTATGACTGGATCACCAGGATGGAGCGATGCCAAAACTTTTGCTAGGAACGGGAAGACCACCAGACGTTTACGAGGGTACGGAGCCATGGAGGCGAGAATGATCGTTTCGGAAAGAATACCCACGTCGTGGTGACTATTGATTTTGTCGAAAAAATCCCCCAAAAAAAGAATCTTATTGAAACCTTACCGTTGACGACTCACGTCGTCAAACGTACAAACTGCAGCAAGAGCGATAGTATGAATAAAATCGCTCTCTCGAATCATAATGCGAGCGTGAAAACTTTATTTTACCGTACCAGTGTACGCTCAAGGCTGACAGGATGTGATGTCACCCACTTGGAAGGTGCCACTGACTCCCCTGAGCGATTCGCCAGTTGGAGGATGTCGTGTTTTTTAGACGACCTCGGCTTTGATGTGGCTGTAAGCTGACTCTTCAGCGGGGCCCTGTTGCCAGCTGGAGTGATATGGGGGCGATTTGTCACAGATAAGGGGAGATAGATAGAGGGAGAAAGAGACAGATGGGGAGAGAGAGAGAGAGAGTAGGGGGAAGGAGAAAGAGAGAGGGCTGTGAGACAGGAGAGAGATGAGCGATCTGGGGTTGGATATCTCCTTCTGCACTGCCTGGGCCCAGCTTGATTCCTTTGTAATCTCTCTAATTGGGGTATGGGGTCTTCAGGTCTCCAGGCAGCTGTCAGATCCATGCGATCAGAGCGGAGAGATTTGACACCCGGGGTCAGAGGGGACGGACTATCACAGGCCTTTGGTCTGGATGGAAGGGCGGGGTCCCGCGGAGGGCATGGGGGCAGCGAGGAAGATGACGATGGCTGAAGGGCACAGAGGAAACACAGATAACTACACATGCATTTTTTTCTTTTTTTTCAGGTCCTCATTCAATGGTTGCCATTCCTGACATTGCCTCTGTGATTTATGGCCAGGAGTAATGGATGCATTTTTCCTGTTTCTTGCGTAGTAAATGATTTAGTCAGACACAGTGGCTCCAGGTTTGACCACCTTATTATTCACTGGCATTGACTTTGTTTATGGGCGATTCCAATGTTAGGGGAATTTTTTTCCGCAAGCCATATTACAACGTTGATGTCTCACAAAATAAACAGACTAAAAAGAGATGGAACATTTAATGTTTATGTACAGTAATAGGAAATGCATGCAGGTAAGCTATTAATGCTAATGTATAATATTTAGCTTTTTAATATTAGCATGTTGGAGAAATGTAGCGAATAACAAACGTAATGGTAATGAAACGTAATTATTTGGGTGGACTTATTTAGCGAGGTTTTTTTAGTCGTCGATCAAAACATGAATAGTGTTAATGTCACGCTTTGGCACGGCAGGATGGCAGTCTCCCCCGTTTGGCGCACGGACACTTGTTTCATTGTTTTATTGCTCTCACCTGTTTTCCTAAATCACCCTCCTATTTAAGTTCCTCCTTTCCCAGTGTGTGTTGTCTGTCTTTTTTTTTGTTTTTTACCAACGTTACGTTTGCGTATGTCTTGTCTTGTTTAGTGATTTTTTTCAGTTACATTTTTTGTAATTCTTTGTTCGCCCTGCCGTTGTGTCCGCCTCCCCATTCATAACAGTCAATTATATTCAATTTTATATGAATACAATTGATCATATAGTAAAATGTATTTAATATGCAACCCTTTTCAATTCTAAGGAGAAGCTAACTTCGAGATCTTTACAGCCTACCTAAGATACAAGTCTTAACTCAACTACAAAATGGTAGCTAACAAGCTTTTTAGCCATTTACAGGTAGTAAAATACAGAATTTCGACCTCTTCTATACATCACAAGTGAATGTTTTTATGACAGCGCCACCACCTGCCAGATGGTCAGTGTAAGCACTACACATTGCCTGAGATTGAATAAAATCACACATGCTGTCGTTCCCCCAATGGTTCCTATTAAACCAGTTGTGAGAAAACTTTATTCATATAATTATTACCCTTAATGAATGCTCATATTCTACATTATTAATATTTGCTGAATATAGGCTGTAATCGCTACAGTCTACAAATTGACTTTTTAATCTAAATCAATGATGGCTTGATGTAGATATATATTGTAACAAATTGCACATATATTGTATAATTGGGTAGTGTAATAGTATACATGGCAGATCATCACAACCAGAGTATTTCCAAGAGAATATTAACTTGAGCACATCATTTTTTACATACCATAATTGTTTAAATAAGAGTCGGAAGACTACAAGCTTTACTAAAGCTACAATATGACAGATACACATTTTTAAAATCTGAAAAAGTTATGGACTTTACTGAAATCACAGCGTATATATACCTATCGAAAAGAGACCGCTTATAAGAAATATAAAACCTTGACATAAAAATGGTAAAAATGACATGTCTGTAAAAACATCAATGCAATCCAATAACACCATTAACATGTTTTACTTCAGCAGGTGCATGGATCAGATAGCAGCCTGGTTCGTTTGTTTTTAAAAGAGCGCAGCTAAAGTTCAAGTTTTAGGTTTGTTTGCGGTTCCTTCCACATTCTGCCAGTCATCAGCAATGTCAAAGTCAATGAGGTCGCACCTGTTTATCACAAACACTAGACAAAAAAAGCTCTGTCCCCTTATGAAAGCTATGAAATGTAATTTATTGAAATTCTGAATTTGTGAGCTGGTCAACAAATCTCGAATGGCTTAAAGGCAGACACATACCTGCATACACGAGTAAAATAATATAACACCAATATATAATGAGGAAAATGTTTCCGTCGTAAACTTTGAGTTTAAATCGTCATTATGTTCCTTGATAATGAGATCACAATTATTCTCCCTGGTCGCATCAGTCCTTTTATAAACCTCCAACAATTATCAAACGATGTTGTCAAAAAGAAGAGCTATCATTCGCTTTGCACAGCTGAAAGTATATGACGCAGACAGTTGTGGTGTTAGTTTTATGAGGTGGACGGTCACAGGATACTCTGTACAACCCTGGTCGGTTTTCACAAGTTTTGCGGCTCTAGCCCTTCTCTTCACCTCTGCAGTCCAGCCTGGCTGTCATGTCTTCATTGGCACGTCCATTTGGTGCCTTCTGGTATTCACGCGTGTGACGGAACATAGGAAGGCCCCTAAGGCTTGTGTAAATACTCACTTATGCTGCGTGGAGGCTGGAAGGGGGGTGGAAAGGAGTGAAGAGGAGCAGCATGTGTTAGCAGCTGTCCTTACAGCATTTGTTCAAAATGGCACCCTATTCCCGGTCGAGGTACACTACTTTTTTTGCTAAGGCCCTCTAGGCCCTGGTTAAAGAAGTGTGCACTTCATAGGCCTAGCAGTTGGAGCGTTTATGATGTATTATCACTCTGTGGGGAGTTAGTCAACACAACTACAGTGTTTCTAAAGACACCAGGCTTTGCCGCCTACAAATAAAAATGTTAATTATTCAGTGCATCGCAGTTGTGTTTATTTAAACTTTAGATTTGACAAACTGCCAAATAGATTCATCTCACAGTTCTGTCTTCTTTCAATTTGTTTAGATAATGTGTCTGCTTGAACTCCGTGTTTTTTTTAGTTGTTAAAGTGACAAAACTGTTAAATAAAATGTGGTAAGCTGTTGACAATAGGTAGACATAGGAATAAATACCGAAATAGCTCATATAGGGGAAAAGGTAACAGTTTATCAGAGTTATAACTAAGCCATGTTATTCTCAACTTTTCTCTGCTCGCTCATTGGTCGGTTTCCACCTCTACGTCAAAGTGTGGAAATCACAACAACTTGTTTGGCCAATGAGGTTTCAGTGTGGAGACGCGGAGGAACACAAACCGACACGCCACTGTCGTAATCCGCGTCCGTACAGGGCGCACCGTTCACTTTGCTTTCCTCGTTCCTCCTTTTACATCGTTACAAAACACAACTCGGCAGGCACGGATAGAGCGGACGGTCTACCGAATAAAACATCTCCCCGACCGGACGGAAAGTTTTTTGGGGGGTTTCGCGACGGTGTCGTGTTTCTTTAACGGTTCTTTTCGGGGGAAACAATGGAGCGCAGAAGTTGCAGACGTATTGCGGTGCCGCTATAGGGCTCCGGTTGTGGATAGGTGGAGGCGTTTGGGTTTCTCAGCTGTTATTGTAACACCGTGTGAAGCCCGAAAAGGGTCCCAGTTGCTTTCTAACACATTGCTGAACGGTGTTTATTCTATATGAGGGAAATGGATTTGGATTTGACTGCTTATTGCTTCACGGATTTGATGGAGACGCCGCAGCACACATCCATATGTTGAAACCGTGCACGTATTGGGAGTGCGTCTGCGTCGATTCGAAATGGCAAGTTTCGCCGCGTGTATAAAGTGGACCGGGAGATCGTCGTTGTATGTCTGCTGCTGCGCTCTGGTCCTGTTCGGCTGCCTCTGCGTCGGGTCCCCGGCTCACGGCCGCCGGCTCGTCTGCTGGCAGGCCATCATGAAGTGCCACGGAGAGCCGACGTGCCACTACGCGTACGACCAGTATCTGTACGCGTGTGCGCCCGTCATCAACGGGGAGCAGAAGAAGTGCCCCAGCCACTGCATCGCGTCCCTGGTCCAGCTGAATCTCACCGAGACCGGTCCGTCTCTGGAGGACTGCGACTGCGCTTCGGACCCCGTGTGCCGCAGCACCAAACGCGCCATAGAGCCGTGTCTGCCGCGGACCAGCAGCGTGGGCTGCACGGAAGCCCGGCTGCAGTGCGAGAGGAACCCCCGGTGCAGCGCGTCCATGCGGGAGTATATGTATCACTGCCGCAAACTGTTCGGAGGGGAGAGGTGCTCGGACGACTGCCGCAGGGTGATCTCCAACATGCGCGACATACCCAAAGCGCAGCAGCTCGATACGTGCGAGTGCGACGGCAGGGAGAGGACGATATGCGAGTACGTGAAAGTGAGCATGAAAAACTTCTGCTTTGACTCCGCGGGCAGCGGGGAGTCCGACCCAGAAGAGCCAGACTCGGAGGATGAATATGATGAGCCGGATTATTATCAGTATGTGGACAGCTCCAGTGGCCCTTCCAGATCCCCCTATCAGAGTGTATGGACTGCTACTGGGGCCACCATTTTGGTTCTGGTGCATCTTATCTGTTAGGAGGGCCGGTTGATTCAGCTGTTGGGAAAGTTTTCTAGTGAAAGAGAGATATATCCCTGTGAAATGTGGACACAGACCGAGGAAATTGCTCATATGAAAGAGTTTTAACACCAACACACCTGCTTTTGCGTACACTTTGTCTGTTTTAAGGATTGTATGGCATTTGCTCTCACCTGACTTTTTTAACCATATATATATTTATATATATATATATATCTGTCATCGTCTATGATATATAGACAGTGGTTCTATTGGTCAAAAAAAATGTTGAAATACATTTTAATGTGGAATGTTTGTAGATTGCTTTCCACTCAGCTTTCACTTTTAGAATAAGTCATAGTTTTTACCAACTCTTAAAGAATGTTGTAGGCTTATTTTAACTGCCTTATCCGAAATAGCCTACATTACAAGGTATAAAGCTTGACACAATTTTTTTTGCATTCTCATTTTGATCACTAAAGTCTGTAACGGGAAGAGACAGGTCAACGTGTTGTGTTTTTATGAGCTAAGGAACTGAGATAGGCCTGGAGACCTGTTAGTCTGTTGTAAATCATATAGGCGATGTGTCTGTGATTGGTTGTCCTGTGTTACTCGTCTAATTCGTCTCCCACATATTTCTACAGAGTCACTATCAATATTACCTTTTAAGGAAGATTATTTTTATATGTCAAAATCTGTAAAGTTAAATTGTACAGTCTATTGTATGATATTGATTTTTGTTTTCAGAGATATTTGTTTATTACTGCTATAAAAAAAAGAGATTTGCACTGTATAGAACTGTTGTGAAATGCTTCAATGTGTCTCTATATTGTTTATACTTTTTTCTCACTGAGGTGAAAATATATGTTTCATTGCCTAATGCTATCGACGTCTGTTTGTTTCACTTCACAATAGCTGGTCAGAGGCCCAGGCAACGTGCCCATTTTAGTACTATGAGGTATCTATGTGTAGATAAGTACTTTCAGTATACAACTATAGAAAACACAAGTTATGCTTTAATGTTTAGTTTCCTTCTAAACTCTAGCTTGTGTCGCCATGTAGTCAGCAGCTGGCTGTTTGTGTACTGCAAGTTTCTTGACAGCTGCAATACCAACTCCTACTCCATTCACAAAACCCCCACAATACAACCGTCAGTTGATCTGAGCTACTGAATGTCATCTAAATCCCAGAGCAAATAAAGAGTCAGGGAAAAGAAAAGCGCTTAGTCAGATCGATATATACACTTGACCTTGTAAACATCAGTGTTTCCTGAAGGCATAAACTGTTAATGCTGGAGGACTGTTTAAACATGAGGAAGAAATAGCCCATCTCTTGGGGATTGCTGCTCAAACGGAGCCAAGAAGGGTCTGGCTAGTTTATTTATCCTCACCCCATGTGTTTGTTAGAAATCTTCACACAGAATAGGAGGGGGCTGTGTCCGCGTGAATGGAGACTTGGGCAGCCATTACAAATGCACTCCGATTGGTCTGCCGCTGATGTGAGTGATGTGTCGTAAGCCTAGTTTACATCAACCAGATTCGGTTTAGTCACCCCTCGGACCCAAGTCATTGGAGTGCCCTTGCCGTGCCCCAAATGACAATAAAGATCTGAAAATGGAGGGCAGAACTTTTATGTCTATTTCGATTTGATTGAGTTAATTACTGTCACCCGACCACATAAAAGTAAAAAGGTAAAATAACGAATAAAGCTCAAAGGGGAATTTTTCTAAAGTCATTTGGCACAGCGTAGTGTATTTCGGTACAATTTCTAAATTGATTGGGAAAAACTCGGACCGGAACAGTTTAGGAAAATGTTCCACGCAAATTGTTGTGCTAAATAAGGCAATTGCTGGAGATAAAATAACATAACCTTGTTCTGAACATGTCTGTTTATATATAACAAAATAGTGTGCACTTTTACACACTTTCAGTTCAACTTTGTCATTGTGAATATTTATCGTTCTAAAAAAAGAAGTCAAATGGCCGATTACAGCATTAGGACCTCTTAAAAGAACACACTTTTCCGGTGTCGAGATAACCAATCCCATTTACTTCCCATTGGCACAACTGAGAAAGAACAAGAGGGAGGGGACATCGGACTCTCCTTCACAAGAGGGTCTCGAGTGCAATGATGGCGGCCATGTTGTTTCCCTGCAGAAGGGGACAAGGGCCCTCCAGCTCGGTGAATGGAGGAGAAGTCGAGTGGCACTTCTGTCATGGAAATGTAAAACACACAATGGTTGAGCGGCACAATGTGCAGGCACTTCATTCACTCTATTTTCCTGACACCATCTCCTAGGAGAGCGGACGGACGGGCAGGGTAACAGGGCAAGGGGGAGAGCCAAACAATGACACCGCGGATAGGGGCTTCAGGGAAAGATATGAGGAACGACCGTCAAGGTGGCAATCTGTTTTTTTCACCGCTCTGCTTATATTCTGTTGTCAGGCAATGCCTCCATCCAAGCTTTATTTGATTCTTCGTGCTAATTACCAGTTTATAGTAAACCACTACATAAAGTGTATGCTTTTTATGAGAATTACATTTTCCTGAGGTTGACTGATATGACCTGTACAGTTTCTCCACTGTGTAACGGCATTCCAACCCAAAAGTAACATTGGCCGTTGACACTAACATAAACGACGACTCGTATCACATCGCCACTTCGATTCAGTCGGATTGATTGTTACCGAGCGTTCGAACAGACCTGGGTGTTGAAGACGGCCAACAGTGTATCGTTCGCCATTTGCTATTGCTTTTCCAACCCAGTGAATGTAAAAAAAGAAGAAGGGAGAGAGAAATATGCAAACTGTGGAAACCCTGCAGCTTTGTCACGGTGATGTGGCGAATGCATTTATGGGCCTTTGTTAGCCGTCACAAAAGGGGATACTGCCCCTTTAAGAGAGAACGCCCGGGCTTCAGCCATTATTAATTGTAATGCCTCTCCATATTGCTGGGGATAATGAAGGAACGAGAGTCATGTGGGGGCCCTGAAACCATACTTTCCCCTGAAATGTTTTCAATTAACTTTTGGCACCAGAGGAAAATAGGCCGGTTGTTTTTTTCCCATCATGCTGAAACAGAGGAGAGCCGGGTGTGGTGGCAGGGGTTCGCGGGGCGAGGGGGGGGCATATGGCACTGCGGGACACACTACCTCATTAAAGTAGCCTTCTCATAACTCAAGTGCTGCTAGTGAAACCCCCTTCCCCCTAGAACCCTGACAACACACACACACACGCAAGTGCTTGCTACACACACATGTTTACACACACACACGTTCGGGGCATCACACACACACATGGGGCATCGTACGAACAGGCCCCCAGCAAGTTAGTTTGCTTTCTGACGTACATTAGCGGACATTCCTCCAAACTAGACGCAATTACGGCTGTGAGATGACTTATGGTTGAGATGTTTTTTGTGGAACGACCAGGAATAACAAGGCCTTGAGCATACTGGCTACATTGTCCTTGAGAAGTCTTACACAACTTTTTCTTGGTTGACGTAGCATTGGTAGGTCAGCCAGACATACGTACACGCAGGCCCTGGCTAGGGTGGGACCTTGCCCAAGCTGGAGGCTTTTTTCCTAGGTCCACTTGGTTTTACAGAGTATTAACTTCTCAGTATTGTGGAGCTCCTGCACCAAAATATAAACAGTAATGGCACCCAAAGTGGTTGTGGGTACTGTCAATGTTTGCATAACACCCAGACTAAACTGTAACAGACTAAACTGTAACTGTAATCAAGTATCACCTAAAAAAAACCTAGATTTATTTATCTTCAAACAGGAACGTATTTATATAAGATAACATTGACAATAACTTGCAAGGCTTGATGAGCTTTCCATGTTTTTTAAGTGTCTCTAGCCCACTTTAACAGTAAACCGCCCACAATGGTCAGTAATATAATTACTCCCTTTCTCTTTTAAGCTTCTGTGAAAAAAGTTTCCAAAATTCCAAGCTGCCACATTGATTCTGTCACGTCACTCCCTTTCTGAGTTCACCAGCCAAAAACGAAAAGGGGGATACTGTCTCTAATCCAGTTAGACTTCCTTCTACCTCCTGTGAACCTTGAGTAAAATGGAGAAAAATGTAAGAGACCAGGTTAGGATTGAAAAAGCTCTCGTTGTAAAGTTTGATTTCTAAGTCACGTGTAAACAGTCGGCTTAACTCTGGAAAATGATTAAAACGTGACCATTGGAATTACACAAACGTATTCGGCAGTGTTCCGTATTTACTCAAACGTAAAATAGTTTCCGGGCGCTTTTTTCTCTTTTTGTTGACACATACTTGGTATTTGTGGTCGTATTAAACCGCACCACGTGTTCCGGACCGAGTCGGTGCCAGTAGTCTCGACTACTTCAACCTCTCAGGACTGACCAGAGAATAAACAAACTCTCCCACAGTCACAGTATGTAAAACCGAACTGAAGAGGTCCGCTGGGGCCCGTGGAGGCTGTGAAGGGGTTAGGGATCGGGCTGCCTGGTTCACTCTGGGCTTTCTGAGGTTAAAGGCGGTTACACTGGGGGAGGGGTTGATTTATGGTTGTTAAGTGCGCGGGGGGAGGGGTCGGGAGATTCAGGAGTTTGGGGATGGACCGGGACCCCTAGAGGAAACGAGGGGGGGTTTGGATGTTGTCAGGTTCAGACCTCTCTGAGTGATGACACTGACACAAAGCCTACCTCCCCAAAAGCCCACTAGGACCTATTTATAGTGCACTCTATCTGATTTGACCCAAAAGTAGCACACTGGGGAACATGGCAGGTCGCCATTTGGAACGCAAATGAAGAATGCGGACACTCACCCCCCGGGCCAATCGGAGTACCTCAATAGCGAAACAGTAATCGCTGGAGCTCAGGATGTGAGCACCCCAGCCAGGTGTAGCGACTGGCTACCCTGTCCTGCCGCGGCCTCGGACAGTCGGGGGGGGGGACAAAAGGCTCGGAGAGCGGGGAGCCGAGCGTAGGTTCGAGGGGGTGGGGAATAAAAAGGGAGGAGGTGGACGGAACACCAAACACCGCTGACACGGGGCATAACTTCATTTCCACGGTGCTGGGACAGCTGTGTGCAGTAATCTGCCGTGGCGGACCTCTAAAACATCAATGGCTCCACTGACCCCAGGGGGGTTTACTCACACTGTGTCCAGCCGTTTTAGAGGAGAGGACCACGGGCTGGAGGCCCTTTCACACCATTCAGGGTTTTGTCTTAAAGAAATATACTCCCCTATATCTCCGAGTGTACAGGGTCCGATAATATGGGAGCCTGTGTGATTTGGGCCGAGGACGCAAAGGGACAACAATAGGTGACTTTATAAAGCAAACTTAAAATTCATGCTTTGGTTCTATGGCTATTTGATCAATGAGCTGGGACACAGTCAGACACACACACACACACACAAACACACACACAGACACACACACACACACACACACACACACACACACACACAATGTAGAAGTAATGTATGAAAAAGGTTAGATTACTCTTGTGCTTTTAGATACTGTTTCATACATACTGTTTGATACACCTTGATATACCTTTTTCTTTTGGAAATGTTGAAACATTACAGTAATCTGTTGGGAAATGGAAAATAGCCTCAAACTGCCTGTTATAAAAACCAATTTTCTCCAGCAGACACAAAACCTGGATGTGAGGACATGATCGTTGAAAAAAAAACTATGAAAATGTGTTTTTTTTAAATAACAAATAGTAAATAATCAAGTTCTTTACAAATGTTCAGATAGAACTGTTCAAAATGTGACCTTTTTCATGTTTCACCTGCTCTTCCTACACAACTTGAGTTGGTCATTATTGAATTCAGAGAAGTTGTCAGTTATGATCTATACAATATGATTGTACTTCAATCTGTTCGAAAAACAACTCCTTCAAACTATTTTCAAACAAATCGCACGCTAGACGATTAGCCGATATAAAAAACATGAGTGAACAGAGATCTGGGAGAGTCTATCGATGGCGAGAGGTTCATTATTTTGTGCTAACCGTTTTGTTGTAGAGAGAGCAGAGAACAAAACATTTTAGCCTAAGATAATGGCCCGAGGCTGGGGTCTTGTTGCCAGTGAATAGGGTCTCTCTGGAGCTCAATGGGAGCCCAAAGCTTTACTCCATTATCCTGACACCAGAGGGCCAGGGGCCGCCACCCCCAACTGCTGTCGACTAGGTATTCATCCATCACGCATTCCTCCCTCGCTTTCTTTTCTCACTCTTTCTCCCTCCTCTGTGCTCCGTGGCTTTTTCCCTAGCGATAATACGTGGAGGGTGGGTAACAGAGCTGTGTCAGACCGGTCTCGAGTACTACAGCTCTGGTGGGTAATTTTGTTTTTTTTAAACAACAGCCGCAGGTCAGTCTTGAGAGTGGAAGTGATAGCGTGATAGTGAGAGAGAGAGAGAGAGAGAGAGGACGGGAAATGCGCTGGATGTGAACGATAGAGCGGGAATTAAACATAAGAATGTTCGAACTAGGCACAATAGTTTGGTTTGAATGGGAGAACAACAGACAAAACAGACAGAAAGACACAAGGGTGAAAAAGCAAGATATTCAGATTCAAGGTTCACAAGACAATTGAAACCTCATTAGCTGGACAAGACAGGCTTTCCGCAAAATGGCTGTCTTTCTTTGGAGCGAAAGTACAATCGCCGTAGTACTAAGGTGAAACATATGTTAACCATAATAACCTAATGTCTCGTGTGTAGTCTACTTCACCATATCGGTGAGACAGGATCACATTAAAACGGTCACCCAAAAAAAGCCCCAATGTCGGCGTTCTAAATGTGTTTTTAAAGGAATGTTGACTTAATATCTTACTGTGTACATTGCACACAGTGGCAGCCAGCGATCTAATTGCTTTTGTAAGCAGAACGACACATTTGAACGCTCCCCCACCCCCACCCCCACCACCAGACCGCCCCCCCCTGACACAACCACTCCACCACTGTTTGTTTAACAAGCCTGGCTCGGGCGCTAGGATCTCCATTCGAGCCTGCAGTGTTGACGGTAAATGACTCAATTTAAATCCGAGAGCAAACAGGCATATCAAAGCCAGCTGAGTTAGGCAAATATCGCAGTTCATCTGAACAACCCACCGGTCGCCTTCGAGAGCGGGATTTAGGAGTATTAGACCGGGGCTAATGGCTTTAGTTCACAGGTCTCAGATGGATACGCGTAAGGACGTAACAAAAGAGGTCAGGACACGCGTCGTGGTGGTGGTGGTGGCAAACGCTTTAACAGTCTGAACGGCCTTGACGGGGAGGCACTATACAGCAAAATAGTTTTCTTATCATCCGCCGCTTGTGCAAAGCCGTTGATGTACTGTGTGTATCATATGTGTGCGTGTGCGTGTTTAAGCCGTACACACCACGTGTGTTCGGTTCTGACCAAAGGGTAAACATTCAAAACACCGGGAGGTTGCTATCTCTGCGTCCTTGACCTCTACTGCCACTTTAAATCTCTTTGTGTTCAACAATCAATAGTCCACGTAGGACTGGCCGTCCAGTCGGAGAGGGCCAGAACCGGGCTTCAGGAACATGCTTCCAATCTGGCCTGTCTGGTTGTGGTTAGCTCGCTCCAGGAGCTCCGCTGTGACCAGTTCAGACTTGTGTAAGATGACATGTCTCGTGAGGAGCGCTGGAAAATATTTTCTGCTTGCACGCTTAATGCTAACTTGATTAATGGCGTCTCTCCGTTCCGGTGTCCATTTCTAGGAAAACATCTCCGGTATCTTCACCTTTCTTGTCGAAGTAGAAGTAACGTTCAGATCTCAATTTGCCCCGCCTCGACAGCTCTGCTGCTATCTCCGGCTTCTCCGTTTGTGTTTTTAACCATCTTTGTCTCTCATGCTTCGGCTCATCTGTTTCTGATCTTCGCGGCGTAGCCAGGTTGGAAGGAGGCCATGTTTTTAAAGAAGAGTTATTAGGTCGTTAATGCATACTTTACCCGGCGCTATTTATTGGAAACACGTCGTCTTTTTAGATAAGGGCCCAGGCTGTTCTGGATGATTTATTTTAGTATGGTTTTATGGATTCAGGAGTCATGAAAGATTGCTTAGTTTTGATTTCAGGTTTTAAATAGTTTTTTGCTGTGATGTCGAGGGACTGATAAGATTTACTGGAATACTTTGTTTATTAAATTGTCTTTAAAGCGCCATTAGTTTGTAGACACTCGGAATCAGTCTCTGTGGAAACTCTAATAATTGTATTTTCAACTGCCTGTGTACATGTAATGCGAACACATAATGGTTGCAGACAATTCTGTGTTATCTCAAGGCAGGATTATATTATTATAAGTGTCAGACTAATACAATGGATTTTGGTTCATATATTCGGAAATTGGATGAAATGCGTTGGCATTTCAATATATTATATGTCGTCTTTTTCTTCTTATATTGAGATTGTGATAGTTTCCAGTGAGCAGCAACACATACCTAAGGATCCAATGTGCTGTATTACCTACTGTTGGCCAGAAGGTGGCATCATTTCCTTGTTGGAATGGATGATGAGTTCAGTTCATAGTTCACCAGAGTTTACAAATAGTTGAGTACAGGATGCATTATTTAATCAAATGGAATTACAAAACTAAATCTAAAATGTTTTTGAATATTTTTTTATACAGGCTCTGTCAACTACAGATGTACATTTACAAGAAGGTGTAAGACGTGATTCGAATTTGCTTAGTTGTCAAACAGAAAAGGCTTGCCTAAAGGAATTGGATGACATTTTTAATTTCACAATATTAATCAGGATAGTATATTTGTGTGTATCTCGTGTGTGTGTGTTATTTCCCGATCCATTAGAAACCCCTATTGACTTTGCATCTGGGTGTCTGTTGAATTTGCTTAGTCATCACAACATGACTGACGGTGCTCAGCAGTGGTCTTCACTTCTCGTATCTCCCCTACAGGTGGCGCCATTGAGGCCCTGTGTGTTACACACACGGGTCCTGTTACGTATCCCTCCGCTGCAGCCTGACCACGCCGTCCAACATGACCAATTACCCTCCTGTACAACTGCCTCCACGGGCGTTTTGGAATTCGGATCTGGAGAAGAAAAGGTTTTCAAGTTTGACGACAAACTTTTTCACAGCATAACGAAAAGACCAACTTTTTGTGTGTTTGCGTGAACGTGCAAAGGCTCATGTGTGTGTGTGTGTGTGTATATATGTCCCAGCTCCACTCACTGTTGTCAGCCTTGGCATCCTGACAGGCCAGTCCTTCAAACTGAGGCGTACAGAGGCAGAGACACTTCCCCTCCAGCAGGGCCATGGTGGCCCCGTTGTGACAGGGCCTACACTTGCAGATGTTATATTCGGCCTCGTACTCCTCGGTGGCTCTCTTCATGTTGAGCCTCCTGGCGTTGGCGTCGGGCATGTCCAGCGGGATCAGGTTCTGAATCGGCTCCGGCTACAGATGGGCGAAGAGGGGCGACACTCAATTCGGACGTCCAATGCGGTTCAATTAATTTCGATCCAGTCGAACGCAGTGCGATACAAATAACTAGATGGGATGTTATTGATCTGGAGTGGGGTGTCCGTGTCCTTACCTCGCTGCTGAGGAGTGCTGGGTTATCGCCCACTGAGCGTGCCCAGCCTTTATAGCTTTCTACATCAATAACGCCTTCCTTCTTAATTTGAGCTCTCATGGCAACAGCGGCCTCCAGGGAACCGCCCCTGACCCCAGTGATTACTTTATCCACCAGCGCCTTTCCCTCCTTCTCATCTGGGAAGACAGAGCCACGACAGTGTGTGAGTGTGTTTGTGTACACCCCAGTGTGTGTGTGTGTGTGTGTGTGTGTGTGTGTGTTGTTAGTATACACCCCAGTGTGTGTGTGTGTGTGTGTGTGTGTGTGTGTGTGTGTGTTTGTTGTTTGTATACACCCCAGTGTGTGTGTGTGTGTGTGTGTGTGTGTGTGTGTGTGTGTGTTTGTTAGTATACACCCCAGTGAGTGTGTGTGTGTGTGTGTGTGTGCGTGTTAGTATACACCCATTGTGTGTGTTTTGTGTGTTTGTGTTAGTATACATCCCAGTGTGTGTGTGTGTGCAGCACAGAAGTGACCTTTGGCAGTGGATGTCATACCTGTGTCCGTGTTGGTCGTGTCTTTACAGTGGCCCGGTTTGACGCGAGCATCTCCTCCAATCCCAATGTTTGTTTCGAAGTTCGCTGTGATTCCAATTTTAATGCAGTCTTGGACCTTTTTCTCTGTAACCTCTGCAGGAGACAAAAACGCGGTGCCATGTCACTCAAAACAATAGTACAGAAGTGACGTTGCAAAGCGGTTCTACTACAGAGACCACAGCCTCTCATCTGTGAAGGCCCTATAGTGCACGGGCGAGGCAGGTATTAGCGGTTGTCGGTGGAAGAAGATACAGAAACCCAACATACTTTTGTCCCTGATGTTGTCCTGATTCAGAACGTAGACCAGCTCGTATTCTCCGCCGGACTTCCCGTTCTTTGTGTAGTGAGTTCCGTAGTCCTCCAGGAAGCTGCGTACAGTTTGATTCAGTTCAAATGAACTTCAAATAACATTGAGATGGCACAAACGTAAATGCGACAACACACATGACGATTCGCATGCGTCGTTCGTGCGCAAAGAAGCTGAGGTCATTTGTACTGAAGGGTGTTAGTGGTTATTGATCGGTTGATGATTCTGGTACAACCTGAAGTACTGGCCTTTCTCGTATTCCAGAGGCAGAGACTTGACGTGTTCCAGGAACTCGCCGGCCACCTGAAGTTCCCGGGAGCGCATCCTGTACGTGCTCAGCTGCACGCGGCCCTTAACGCGCATAAAGCTCTTGTTCTGTATGGACGAGGATCCGCGTGAACCAAACGTTTGCCATCCTACCACAGCACTGTAGGTGTTACATTATTATTCGTGAGCTTCAGAGAGAAGGTCCATAAACGTTTATTGTAACTCTGCCGAAACGTTCTACGCTTTTGTGGAAAATAAATGTTAGCTGAAAGCTTATTGTTCGTCAGGTAGCGTACGTTTTATCGGTCAGTATAATCTATAATGTGAATAGTTAGCTTATTGTTCGTCAGGTAGCGTACGTTTTATCGGTCAGTATAATCTATAATGTGAATAGTTTACCTTGATGGTAGTGTACTCGGCCACATTCTTGATCATGTTCGTCCGGTCATAATCCGCGTCCAGACCGACTCCCCCGGACACGGTTGTGTTGGACTTGCTCGCTTTGTTCTGAGACTTCTCCGTTGGCGTGAACTTCAGGTTCAGCCCGACTCCTACAGTTAACTTCGTCTCGGTCATCAACTCCTTCAGGAGTGTGTGCGTGTCTTCGTAGATCTCCTTAGAAACGGTCTCCTCAACTAACGTCTGATCAAGACACGCAGAAGATCCGACACATGTTGAAAGTCGAGCAACACTCAAACACAGGCATCACTTTAATGCAATACACAGGTTGATTTGAGACCTGAAATGTTGTTCGCCACATTTGTCCTTATCAGGAGAACTATTTGGTCTTTTTTAACAGCGAAGGTTATCTAGAGTTTTTGGCGCTAGAAGGCAGAGCTCACAAAGAGAAATGCCCTTTGCAGGCTGGACTCACGTCGTAATTGAGCACACCCACGTTCCAAGGCAGCCGGCTGTACGTGTTGTCAACGGAGCTCTTCACCTTCTGGCACACGCCGTTGAAGTAATCGTTGTTAAAGGGGTTCATCCGGGGTTCCATGCCCAAGATGTTCACTCTGTCACAACAGAAAGACAACTATCTAGAGTTAAAATAATATCTTGCAATATCAATCTATTCTTTTTGTAGGTTTCATGTCTAGACCTGACACTCTGCGACAAAAAGATAAATCACGTCAGAACTTATTCCCCCTTTAATGTGACCTATACGGGAACAATTAAATTGAAAAACAAACTGAAATCTTTGGGGGGATAAATCAAAAATAAAAACCTTACAATAACCTGGTTACATAAGTGTGGAAGCC
This sequence comes from Dallia pectoralis, assembly GCA_029465975.1. NCBI lineage: Eukaryota > Metazoa > Chordata > Actinopteri > Esociformes > Umbridae > Dallia > Dallia pectoralis. The sequence goes on along the minus strand of CM055760.1, from coordinate 5,528,329 downwards.
CCCCTTAGAACTGGGGATGTGGCTGTGTTCAGAATAAACCAATCACAAAACCCATGTTAAATAGAAGTCATTACGCACCTGCCATCATCTAAAGTTACTCTGAATAATCACAAATAAAGGTCAGCTGTTCCAGTAGGATTTCTTAGTTGCATCTCAGAGCACAGAGTGCTTCCAAAGCATCAGAGGGATCCCAGACCCGAATCCAATTCAGGGGTGAACTGAAGAGGGCTGTGCACAGGAGATGTCTTCGCAATTTTACAGATTTGCAGCGCTTTCGCAAAGAAGAGTTGGCAAATATAGCTAAGTCAAGATGTGCCATTCATAGACACCTTCCCAAAAAGACTGAGTGCTGTAACAAAATCAAAAGATGCTTCAACAAAGTATTACCTTTTCACTTATGCAACATGGTTGTTGTACGTTTTTAGTTCTTTATCTCTCCTCCTCAAAGTTTGTTTTTGTGTGTGTGTGTGTTATTTAAATATTTGCATGGAGTTGTTTTCCATCGATTCCATTCTACCGATCAAGGGCTGCTGAACGCTTCGAAAGAAAATCAATGCTTTTTGAACTCTGTCCGATCTGCTACAGTCATGTACAGCACGTAGTGGATGGCAGGCACTGACCCGTATCCTGCGGTTCTGCCCTGTTCGTTGGTGTCATACTGCCGAGCTCCACAGGGTGGCCGGATGGGCTCACAGTTCTCATCGGACGCATCCTCACAGTCCAAGTCACCGTTACAGGAGAGTCTCGCCTTAATACACGCCCCTTCACAAAGAAAAATAGGATAATTGTTATTTTATTGATGTTATTTTAACCAGGTAGGCCGATTGAGAACAAATTCTCATTTGCAACGGCGACCCGGGGAGAAGCTGGGGATTGAACACAGGACATCATACACACAAAGCATGCACTCAACCTGAGCTACACCAACTTCTCCGTAATAACATAATAATACATATCCACTCTACACAGTTGTCCACACTTTATTGACTGACGGTGAACATTACTACACAGACGCTCAGAACAAACAACAACCTGAAGAATGCAGCCAACTTAACACACACATATGGTGGATCGGTACCATGTATGTTACAGTACCTGAGTCACAGGCGAACTCGCTGTCGGGACACTTCTTGGGTGGGTCCGCTTCACATACAGCCTGTGTGGTACAGGCCTGTTGCTCTCCTACTGGCTGTCCTGAACAGGATCTCCCACCGAACTGGCCAAACGCCTCGACGCTCCGAGAGCGGTGCTGCCGACACAGTTTGGGCCGTGAATCAATTGTGACGGGAGGCGGAATGGACGCGTGGTCGTTGTGAGGGATTCTTTTGGAGTTCTACCTGTGTCTTGGTGCACGGGTGGCAAGGGGTCCACTCAGACCAGCGACCCCAGACACAGTCAACCGGGTTCGGGGGCGCCGCCTTGACCTCACGGGTCTCTCGTCTGCCTCTGCGGGTGACAAACACAAACACACACACAACTCTCGTGAGGTCAAGGCTGCGTGCCCAAACTCGATTGACCCGGTGTCTGGAGTCAAAGCGGTCAACAAAACAGCATTCTATCATCTTAAAATATAGCCAGAATCAAGAGCTTGGTGTCAAAAAATGACCAAGAGAAGCTAATCTATGCATTTATCTCCAGTAGGGTTGACTACTGTAATGGGCTCTTAACTGGACTCCCCAAAAAGAGTGTAAAACAGCTGCAGCTCATTCAGAATGCTGCTGCTAGAATGTTAACCAAGACCAAGAGAACAGAACACATCACTCTGGTTATTAGGTCTTTGCACTGGCTTCCAGTCAGATACAGAATAGATTTTAAAGTGATGCTTGTAGTCTGTAAATCTTTGAACAGTTTGGGCCATGAATACATGTCTGATATGTTTGAAGATTATTAACCAAGCAGGGATCTTAGATCATTGAACTCAGGACAGCTGGCAGAGCCCAGAGTCAAAAGTAAACAGTTACGCTGAATGCAACTGGAATAAATTACCAGAAGTTCTTAGACGTGCCACAAATGAATCCATTTTTAAAGCCAGGTTAAAAACATTTCTCTTTTCACAAGTGTATGACTGAGCACTTAAATTTGACCACACTGTTAAGTCTATTTTGAGTTTAATTTAATTTGTTCTTATTCTATTTTATTTTCTATTCTTCATCGAATTACCCATTTGATGTTTTTATTTGCTATTATTCTAAAATGTGGCATAAATGAAAACCTGTAATGTACACATCAAAGACCTGGAAGTTCTGAAGGCCATGTTCTAGAGACCTGAAAAAGTTCTAAAAACCTTTTGTATAAAGTTCTAAGACCTGGAAGTTCTAAAGACTTCTTGGCCAGGTTCTAGAGACCTAAAAAGTTTCTTAAGACCTGGAAGTTCTAAAGACTTCTTGGCCAGGTTCTAGAGACCTAAAACGTTTCTTAAGACCTTTTGAATGAAATGTACACAGTTAATACTGAGATGTAATGTTTTAAATGTACATGATGCCAGTGCATTTAACATGTTGCTATGAATATAAAATGTAAGCTTTGTATAGCACATTGAATGTATGTATGAATTGTGCTATATAAATAAACTTGCTTGCTACCAAACAAGGCTTTGCTAACTGTATTACACGTAATAGAAAATAGAGCATACGTACGTTCTGTTCTCATCCCCGTACACAGACAGAGCATGGTATAGGGTACAGAACCCCAGTAGAAGAGCAGCGGTTACCTCAGTTCTCATGGTGACAGAAAGATGCAAACACTGTCGGATCTGTCCTGTCTTATATGAACATCTGTTCTGTTAATGATTGTCGAACACGTGGGGTTGAAATAAAATCCTTTGTTTCTTTATTGATCTAAACAACCAAAGCTATTGGGCTCTCGATGAGGAGTTTCAGGGCAATCCCCTATTTAACGTATGCTGTAATTTATGAATAACAAATAGCTTCATTTTATGTCAGCAAAGTTCTTGTAGCGGAGAGTCTGACATGAATTGGTTCGCTGCATATTCTGACCATTTCAGTTATCGGAAACAGCAAAGCAAATATTTAAGGATGTTCATTTGAACTCTCTGGTGATGCAATAATAGTATTGACGGTATAAAAGTCCAAGCAAATTAGGAAAGAACGTTTTAAGCTGTTTTACTCCAGTTCAGTTTTTTTACTTGTGCACACGCATACCATTTCACTTCATACCTATATCACCCACCATCATTACACAGTTAAATACAGATTTTTCTCTTTTTCCACAACAAGGCATCCAAGATGTTCCTTAAGTACCAGCATAAATACCAGTATAAATAACTAAAAGACATCTGCAGCTGGTGTCTCTAAGGTGTTGCTTTGTCATCTCATACGTGAAGTTGCCCTAAAACACCCTGGACTTGCTGACACTATTCAGCTATTGTTTGGCTATAGGTATAACCATTTTGTAAAAATGAAAGGCAGTATTCTACACAGTGCAAATTTAAGACACAATGGTGTAAATTGAATTAAAGCAGTTCAAGCGATTTAAGAAACCCCAGCTGTAGCGTGTTGAAATAACCCGGAATAATTTGTTGTACTTTCAGATTTTTTACAGTAAATGGTGCACTGTGTCAACACAGGAATAGCTTGAGGTTAGATAGGTGATGTTTGTCCCAACGTCCATTGAACTTTTTGAGAGAGTCAGTAGGTATGGAGGCATCGTAATGAGGCCTCAACGAGCAAAGCTAATCAGTAGAACTCGTTAAACATTTTGGGTTTTATCAAACAAACAAAACCTTTGATTTTGTTAGGCTTTGTCTGTGTAATCTTTTGAAAGTTTTTCTCTCTAACTTGTTTTACATTTGTCTTGAGCAAAGCAAAATATTCTAGCTATTCTAACTATTGTTTTTTTTCTTCAGAACTTGGGTGTTTATGATGGCAGTTAATGTTACACGGCATACCGTAGAATTTATGTTTAAAGGAACAATGTATTAAGTTATGGTGAATGGCAAAAACAACAGTCCATATTCAAACAATCTTTTCCTTTTGTTATGGAACCCCATATGGGACTACGTTCAAGAAAGTGGCATCTAAACTGAAGACCGGCCTGCGTAACTGTTTTTTTTTTGCATTTTTTTAATTTATTTTTTGCATTTTTATATTGAACGTCCACATGACTATGAGAAAATGCAAATGCAATTGGATTTTTCCATTTTCATTCAAATGTAGTCTCAACTAACACATACATTGAAAATGATCATGCATTTTATTGACCAAATGTCCATTTCAAAATAACATGCAAATAAACTAAAAAGTTAGTTTATCAGGCCCAGAGACTGGATACATGCCAGTGACTTGACAAATGGCCACTTGACTCAGACTTGATCGCAAAGGACTTGATCGCAAAGGACTTGGGGCTCGAGTTGTTATTTACCATCGCAAAATAATTATTGATAGCTGGCAACATAACTACAGCAATGGTGAAAGATACTAGGCTGGAGAACACAACCACCAGGAAATATCCAGAGAACTGCAGAACCACTCCGAGCCAGTAGAGGTCCCTCGCAAACCCACCAAGAAAAGTTGTGATTTGAAAGAAAATCATGAATTTAACAAGGGCTTTTCTAACCTTGTTACATTACTACATTATATCACCCACATGTTCTCCAATGTTTTCAGCACTCACCAAGTTAATGCTCATTATAGCTGTTCATCCATAGGGGTGCCAAACGAGTAAAATAATGAAAATGCAAAGGGGCTATGTTGCAAAGGGGGTACCGGCTAAAAACTTGCCTAGGGCACAATATTGTACAGGGCTTCTAAATTCACAGATCTCAATCTTATCAGGCTCCATAATTTTTGTTGTTTCAATTAATGTCCACAAGGGGGCACCGCTTCACAAATCAGAAGACAGGAAACACGACTGTCTTTAGTGGGCAAATTATGTTTCAGTGGCTTTTCAAAAATCTGTTACAAGATTAAACATTTTCCACTTATTTTTGTTAATCGTCTTGCTTCAATGTTAATAATGTTTGCCTTTACTCTCAACTGGAAACTTCAATCTTATAAACCAATAACAGTTATGGGACAGTTATTAGCAGTCATGTGATTGGAGAAATAGGAAGAGAACAAGGGATTAGAGACAAGACCAAAAGAACACCTGTGACAGATACATGATGGATACAGCGAACGGATACAGCGGACAGATACAGTGGACAGATACAGTGGACGGATACAGTGTACAGATACAGTGGACGGATACAGTGGACGGATACAGTGGACAGATACAGCGGACAGATACAGCGGACGGATACAGTGGACGGATACAGCGGACGGATACAGCGGACGGATACAGTGGACGGATACAGTGGACGGATACAGTGGACGGATACAGTGGACGGATACAGTGGACGGATACAGCGGACGGATACAGCGGACAGATACAGTGGACGGATACTGCGAACGGATACTGCAAACGGATACAGCGGACGGATACAGCGAACGGATACTGTGGACGGATACAGCGAACGGATACAGTGGACGGATACAGCGGACGGATACTGTGAACGGATACAGTGGACGGATACTGCGAACGGATACTGCGAACGGATACTGTGGACGGATACAGTGGACGGATACAGCGGACGGATACTGTGAACGGATACAGCGGACGGATACAGCGGACGGATACAGAGGACGGATACTGCGAACGGATACTGCGAACGGATACAGCGGACGGATACAGCGAACGGATACTGTGGACGGATACAGCGAACGGATACAGTGGACGGATACAGCGGACGGATACTGTGAACGGATACAGTGGACGGATACTGCGAACGGATACTGCGAACGGATACTGTGGACGGATACTGTGAACGGATACTGTGAACGGATACAGTGGACGGATACTGTGGACGGATACTGTGAACGGATACTGTGAACGGATACAGTGGACGGATACTGTGGACGGATACTGTGAACGGATACTGTGAACGGATACAGCGGACGGATACTGTGAACGGATACAGTGGACGGATACTGTGAACGGATACAGTGGACGGATACAGTGGACGGATACAGTGGACGGATACAGCGAACGGATACTGTGGACGGATACAGCGAACGGATACAGTGGACGGATACAGCGGACGGATACTGTGAACGGATACAGTGGACGGATACAGTGGACGGATACTGTGAACGGATACAGTGGACGGATACAGCGGACGGATACTGTGAACGGATACAGTGGACGGATAAAGCGGACGGATACTGTGAACGGATACAGTGGACGGATACAGTGGACGGATACAGCGGACGGATACTGTGAACGGATACAGCGGACGGATACAGCGGACGGATACTGCGAACGGATACTGCGAACGGATACAGCGGACGGATACAGCGAACGGATACTGTGGACGGATACAGCGAACGGATACAGTGGACGGATACAGCGGACGGATACTGTGAACGGATACAGTGGACGGATACTGCGAACGGATACTGCGAACGGATACTGTGGACGGATACTGTGAACGGATACTGTGAACGGATACAGTGGACGGATACTGTGAACGGATACTGTGAACGGATACAGTGGACGGATACTGTGGACGGATACTGTGAACGGATACTGTGAACGGATACAGCGGACGGATACTGTGAACGGATACAGTGGACGGATACTGTGAACGGATACTGTGAACGGATACTGTGAACGGATACAGTGGACGGATACAGTGGACGGATACTGTGAACGGATACAGTGGACGGATACAGTGGACGGATACAGCGGACGGATACAGCGGACGGATACAGTGGACGGATACAGTGGACGGATACAGTGGACGGATACAGTGGACGGATACAGCGGACGGATACAGTGGACGGATACAGTGGACGGATACAGTGGACGGATACAGTGGACGGATACAGTGGACGGATACAGTGGACGGATACAGCGGACGGATACAGAGGACGGATACTGCGAACGGATACTGTGAACGGATACAGCGGACGGATACTGTGGACGGATACAGCGGACGGATACTGTGAACGGATACAGTGGACGGATACTGTGGACGGATACTGTGAACGGATACTGTGAACGGATACAGCGGACGGATACTGTGAACGGATACAGTGGACGGATACTGTGAACGGATACAGTGGACGGATACAGTGAACGGATACAGTGGACGGATACAGCGAACGGATACTGTGGACGGATACAGCGAACGGATACAGTGGACGGATACAGCGGACGGATACTGTGAACGGATACAGTGGACGGATACAGCGGACGGATACTGTGAACGGATACAGTGGACGGATACAGCGGACGGATAAAGCGGACGGATACTGTGAACGGATACAGTGGACGGATACAGTGGACGGATACAGCGGACGGATACTGTGAACGGATACAGCGGACGGATACAGTGGACGGATACAGTGGAGGGATACAGCGGACGGATACTGTGAACGGATACAGTGGACGGATACAGTGGACGGATACAGTGGACGGATACAGCGGACGGATACTGTGAACGGATACAGTGGACGGATACAGTGGACGGATACAGTGGACGGATACAGTGGACGGATACAGCGGACGGATACAGCGGACGGATACAGTGGACGGATACTGCGAACGGATACAGCGGACGGATACAGTGGACGGATACAGCGGACGGATACTGTGGACGGATACAGTGGACGGATACAGTGGACGGATACAGTGGACGGATACAGCGGACGGATACTGTGAACGGATACAGCGGACGGATACTGTGGACGGATACAGTGGACGGATACAGTGGACGGATACAGCGGACGGATACAGAGGACGGATACTGCGAACGGATACTGTGAACGGATACAGAGGACGGATACTGCGAACGGATACTGTGAACGGATACAGCGGACGGATACTGTGGACGGATACAGCGGACGGATACTGTGAACGGATACAGTGGACGGATACAGTGGACGGATACAGTGGACGGATACAGTGGACGGATACAGCGAACGGATACTGTGGACGGATACAGCGGACGGATACTGTGAACGGATACAGTGGACGGATACAGCGGACGGATACTGTGAACGGATACAGTGGACGGATACAGCGGACGGATAAAGCGGACGGATACTGTGAACGGATACAGTGGACGGATACAGTGGACGGATACAGCGGACGGATACTGTGAACGGATACAGCGGACGGATACAGCGGACGGATACAGAGGACGGATACTGCGAACGGATACTGCGAACGGATACAGCGGACGGATACAGCGAACGGATACTGTGGACGGATACAGCGAACGGATACAGTGGACGGATACAGCGGACGGATACTGTGAACGGATACAGTGGACAGATACTGCGAACGGATACTGCGAACGGATACTGTGGACGGATACTGTGAACGGATACTGTGAACGGATACAGTGGACGGATACTGTGAACGGATACTGTGAACGGATACAGTGGACGGATACTGTGGACGGATACTGTGAACGGATACTGTGAACGGATACAGCGGACGGATACTGTGAACGGATACAGTGGACGGATACTGTGAACGGATACTGTGAACGGATACTGTGAACGGATACAGTGGACGGATACAGTGGACGGATACTGTGAACGGATACAGTGGACGGATACAGTGGACGGATACAGTGGACGGATACAGTGGACGGATACAGTGGACGGATACAGTGGACGGATACAGTGGACGGATACAGCGGACGGATACAGTGGACGGATACAGCGGACGGATACAGTGGACGGATACAGTGGACGGATACAGTGGACGGATACAGCGGACGGATACAGCGGACGGATACAGTGGACGGATACAGAGGACGGATACTGCGAACGGATACTGTGGACGGATACAGCGGACGGATACTGTGGACGGATACAGCGGACGGATACTGTGAACGGATACAGTGGACGGATACAGTGGACGGATACAGTGGACGGATACAGCGGACGGATACTGTGAACGGATACAGCGGACGGATACTGTGGACGGATACAGTGGACGGATACAGTGGACGGATACAGCGGACGGATACTGTGAACGGATACAGCGGACGGATACAGTGGACGGATACAGTGGACGGATACAGTGGACGGATACAGCGGACGGATACAGCGGACGGATACAGTGGACGGATACAGCGGACGGATACTGCGAACGGATACAGTGGACGGATACAGTGGACGGATACAGCGGACGGATACTGTGGACGGATACAGTGGACGGATACAGTGGACGGATACAGTGGACGGATACAGCGGACGGATACTGTGAACGGATACAGCGGACGGATACAGTGGACGGATACAGTGGACGGATACAGTGGACGGATACAGCGGACGGATACAGCGGACGGATACAGAGGACGGATACTGCGAACGGATACTGTGAACGGATACAGAGGACGGATACTGCGAACGGATACTGTGAACGGATACAGCGGACGGATACAGTGGACAGATACAGCGGACGGATACTGCGAACGGATACAGTGGACGGATACAGTGGACGGATACAGTGGACGGATACAGCGGACGGATACAGTGGACAGATACAGTGGACGGATACAGCGGACGGATACTGCGAACGGATACAGTGGACGGATACAGTGGACGGATACAGTGGACGGATACAGTGGGCGAATTCTGATGAGTCAGCAGCGTCTATTTAACCAAAACACGAGTCAACAAACTCATTAACACCCCAAGACCCAGGGCTGGTTCCCCTTTCACCCTCTTTCCTGAGCCTTGACAAATGACTGGCTGAGGAAAGTGGTCTAGGGGCCATCAGGGCCACACTGTGTGTGTGTAAGTCCAAGCAATAGATCTGGGAATGTGTGTTTGCATGCCAAGTGTAAAATAAGTTGGCGAAGCCCTCTCCCGATCGAGCGGTTGGCTGTTAATGCCCTCACCCGCTGTTTACTAAAGCTGGTTCAGAATGTTTTCTGACCCACTACAGGGTGTCCGGTAAGAACGATCCAGATGGTTTGATGCAACTTCTTTATTACAGATTAGTGTGTGAACATACAATGTCGCACACACTCTGTAGACTTGGCAGATTCCACTATGCAGACTGAAGTATGTGTGGTTCTATAAAACAAAGTATACACAACATACAAACAAAATTAGTCAAAATAACACTGAATCATACATTGCAAGTACAATAAGTATAACATATTTAAACATGTTATAACTCAAACATTATTAACAGCAATAGTAATAAATAGCTCTGTCTCTCAGAGCTACATAACCCTAATCTACACTGGTTAAATGTGTATGCGCATGCGCATGATTCTCAACTACGTTCTGGTTAAATATTTATGCGCATGCGCAAGATTCTCAATTGCGTTCTGGTTACATGTTTATGCGCATGCGCAAGATTCTCAATTGCGTTACAGCAAACTATATATATTTACGAACAATACATAAATATAAGACTAACACTACACTACACTGCGTTAACACATCAACCGTAAATTAATGCATTCACGCATTCAGCCAATTCGGGTCTCCAACTTACCCAATTAAACAATAAACTGAATAGCAAGCATTATAACGTGGTTAAGCATAATAATTACTTCACTAAGCAAGAACAACTCACCCTTAGATGCACGCACACCATTCAGACATTTAAACATATAAAACGGATGTAGTTGTCTGCAAGCTGGAAACTTCTCTTGTGGGAATGTAATTATTTTCCCAGACGGGGCGGGTGCAGATCGAATAATCATTCGGGAGAACTGATTGGCTGAATAAGCCGTCTATTAACAAAATGTGGCTAACTAATATAATGAACATAAAAAACACATAATGGCCTTTTTTACGCCAAGCATATATGTGTGTGTGTGTGTGTACATGTCTTACTCCATAGATGGGGACAATATCGTCCATGTACTATCATTGACCCTGGGAAATAAAACAAATGGGGTGAATGGTTAAAAGCTCAATGCATATGTGTGCATTGCGGTAAGTTCACGTGTGTCAGGTCCTGTCTGAGAGGCCCAAATATGTGCTGAAGTCACTGGTTTTTACTGGGCTCTAACACTGGTTTCCTCTCGGCCTTCTCAGGAAACCAGAGGGGAGGCAAGGTGCTGCTTCGTCAATGTTTTCCCTGACTAGAAAGACTTCCTGTTTTTTTCAGCGAGGAAAGTTGGAGTCAGTGGCATAATGAGAAAAAAATCAATACTCAGAAGAGCACAATTCACTGTTGTGAAACTTTTCTGATTTGGAACAGTGTAGGACTCATGACTCAAACGCGTATGGAGTGTCAAAAACGCCTACTGCAACAACTGACCAAAGCAGTGTGTAAATGGAAGCATTTTAGTTGTTAAGTCTCTCTCTTCTAAAACTTAGTTTTGCGACACAATTAGAAAACAGATAAAGTAATATGTTACATATAATGTCAAGCCTCAAAGACACAGCTGTCATAACACAAGAAATTAAGTAAGTTGAAGCAACTTAGTGCAAGGACATACACAGGAATGATCTCAATTCCCTGAACATATCATCCTGTTTTCTCTCACCTCGGCTCCTTCTCAAAACCTATTGGATGAGAAGAAGACTGACTGGATACAGTCCAAATGAAGAAGACCCACAATTATGCCTCAGCAAGAAGTTAATTGTCCCCTCTTGGTCTATAGGCTGCGGTCGAAATAGTTCTCTTGGGTCCAGTGTGTGTTCTTTTTAGGGTTACATTATGGCCCGCCTGACACTTGGGCTAGAGCTCACGCCTCACATTCGACCTCGTAAGGAGTCAAGCCATCCAGGGGTACAGCAACTTCTTGATAGTGAAAATGGATTTCAACTACATGCCACTTACTATTTACATGGAGCAGTAACACGAGATTCAACACTTTTGTCACCAGATTGAATCATGGCATGTCCATCAAAATGTGTGTCCTGTGTTCTGATCCCAAATGGAACCCTATTCCCTATTCATTACAGGTGTCTGCTCATTTAACCGCATTTCCAAATATGGATGGTGGGATGTGGTTTCCACTCTGTATCGCAGTTGATCTGTATACAGCTTCAATCTAGGTCGCCACCAATTATGATGACCTCAGGGATTCAAAAGGGAAGTCGGGACACTCATTTTGGTTCATGTGTCCCAATATGCGAGGCTTCTGGTTATCGGTGTGTCGCTGTATTTAAGGGAAAGGAAGTGATTCATATTAAAGAGAAATGTGATACCTAAACTTTGTCCTGACGTATTAATGAACATGGGTCATTCTACGCAAGGAAGGTTGTGTCACCCCTGATGACCACAATGTAGGGCACTTTTCCACGTCTTTAACGAGCCTGCAATAAACCCACTTTGTAGGGCTTCTCACAAATTGTGCTTTCTGCTCTGAAAAAAGATCTTGTGTGTTTTGTAAGAAGAGGCGATCACAGGGGAAAACACGTAGGACTGTGTTGGCTTTTCTAATTACAGCCATTACGCCTGTCATGTACACATATGCCCATTGCTGCTTCATGAATATTCGTTATTTATTGCTCCGACCAAGCACAGTCCCTCTAAACCTTGATCATATGTGTATCATCAGCAGAAACGGCCTGATCCGCGCCACTTCCGTACGTCCCAAATGGCATTCTTTTGCCTTCACAGCGCACTACATTTCACCAGGACCATTCTGGCGTGACTAGACTAAAGTAGTTCCCTACTTCCAGGGAGTACAGTGCCAATGGGGGAAGATGTCTCCGGCTAAGCATTCCAGAGGTCACGGGAAGGGGGAAAAGGAAAAGAGGTGCTTCCTTGTCTTGTCAATGGCCAGGTCGGCTCCTAAATATCACCCTCGGTCAGCAGAACTACACAGGAAACCTAGCCAGGAAGGAAGGCCTTTCCCTGTCCTCTCCTCTGCTCTATCCCCTTGGGCTAGCCTAGCAACTACACATTCAGGCATGAATATTCGTGCAAGCAAAAACAGAAAGACAAAAATCGTCACGAATAGATACACATTAGATGTTTTTCCAGTCCTTGAGGACTTCAGGTCCCCAGATATAGAGTTAGATTTAGATGACGTTCACATAATATGCCTCTCTGGCAACCATTATCCATTCTACTGTCACCATGCCGAGTGTGAACAAATGAAGCTTTGGCCTAAAAGTCATACGCAGACGTCTGCATCAGTTTCTGACTGAGGTTTTAACAAAATGCTGTCCTGAACAACATATCTTACTGAACAAGTTTCACATACTGTACATTCAATTGAATTGTTTTACAAATCTTTAGACTCATGCTACTCATAGCCTTGTCTATGAAGTCAATTTGCCCAAAAAACAATGTCACGGTACGACGTTTACTCAACAGCGCCTCCTGTCGGTTCGGCGCGCCAGTGGTTAAATTGGGAGGTTGCAGGCGCTGTAATGCGGTGGGGGTGTTGCCAAATCTCGGTGGAGCGGTGCGGTCTGGGGTGTAGCGCAGGCGAAAACATCTGATTCAAACGCGTCTCTGAGAAGCTGCGTTTCATATATCTCTGTTTGCAGACAGAAGACGTGTCCAGAGGTAAGATGTGTCTATCATTCGCCTAACATTCATACCGTCGGATAGACAACCCTATTATTATAAACCGATTATTATGAGGGATTGTGACCAGAGCGCTTGTTAACGGTACGTGACATCCACATTCTTTCACATTCACATATTCACCCGGTTACTGTGTAGGAGGGCAGTGGGGGTTGCTGTTGCATATTATTTCGATGGGAAATACGGCATATTTGGATGTCAAACATTTTCTTTACTGAATACAATGAAGTCAAGGATCCCCTTTTCCGATTAGTTCCAGCTGTGCGCCCTATGTGCTCACGTCACCTATAGGTAATTATTATGGGGGCTCACTATTTGGCTTTCTGTAAAACAGACCGGTCGGGGTTATACTTTCTTACTTGTTGAATGTAATTTAAACCGCGCTTAAAAAAAATTGTAGACTGTAGATGTGTTTCTGTCATGCAGAGAAAGTGCACACTCTTTTATGCCTTTGAGCAGAACACTAAACCTATTTTTTTCCTGTAAATGGCTCTAAATGAGTGTTTGTGCCATGTATATTTGCACACGTATGCTACACTTTAGTGATGTTAGGGGGCTTATACTTCCTGCATTGTTCAAACATTATTTGTGTGCTTGTTGTACAAGTCAGTGTTTAGGAAACTCTGACACGGGCATCCCAGAAACCCTACACAGCTGATTCAATCAATTAACTCGTTTGCCAATTTGCAGTTGGTAGCAAAACACATGGCATCCTTTGGAGACCTTCAATGGATACGTTCTTGGATGCGTTATTTCTTGATTGCCAGAGTAGATAGGAGTTGTTTGTCAGTCATCATTCTATTTAGTCTGATTCATTGCTTTCTACAGATGTGTGGTGATAACTTAATTTGTTGTTTTTTAAAAGAACGGAACACCCAGGATTGGGACACCCGTGTCTTTGCCGGTATTCTGCTGAGTCGTGGGTAATATGACTGATGTATGGTTTCAGATCAACTAGACGGTTCATGAAGTATGCTAAATATGGCTGATATTCACAATGTAGATTAACCATTCCTCACTGGATAGTTTATCAATTGGGAGGTTTTAAATGCCTAATAGCTATTTGTTTGGGCTCCTGGCTGGTACCTTCTCCATTCCGAAGCTGTGGGGAGGATCCAAATGCCAATGGTTTTGACCGTTCTCGGTTAGGGGGCAGGATTTTCATCCAGTCAGTCCTTTCAGGTTAGTAACTTGCTGACAATTTTATTAGTGTTTCATTTGCTGACACTGCTGCTTATTGGGGCAAAGTCACTGAGACTGTCACTTGTCGGTAGTTACTGAACAGCTAGTATCATGTGCACAGTGTCACCATCATTCATATAACCTTCTTCAGGCCATCTTTTGACTTGATGCACAAAGACAGGGTTGTTTAATGGGATTCACAGGTGACCTGATCACGTGGTGCTATAAGAGCTATGATTGGCGGTAGTCTGGTCTGTAATTTAGTCAGGAAATAACCCCTTATTTGCCTGTGTTACTGATAACGTATCAGATATTGGGAGCAGAATTGTTTCCGCTGAGATACAGGCCACCCCCCCATAAAGCAGTGAGGAGTGAAAACACTTACTCAGTGACAGATTGTACCATAGATTAGGGAGTCTTAAGGCAGAGATTCAAACTCTCCCCTTGAATGTTCTCTTGTATCACGATGGCGAGAAATCTTCTGGACACTGCAGTAGACCTTGACACAAACCTTGGTATATCAAATAGAAAATCTGCCTTTGTAGCAGAAAATGGATGTGCACATTTTATTGCACTATTTACCGTTGCCTGAGTTGCAGCTCTGCTGGTGTTGTCTGGTGCAAACCTGAGTTGGCAGGTTCGAAACAAATCTTAATGTTTGGTTCTTCCAATCTGTTGCTACGGCAGCTCTGATTCCCGCTGTCAGGTTTTCGCCCTTTTCGTTTTGTTTGTGTCATCAGGTGGTCGAGGGGATGTTGGCACACGGCCGTGGGGCATAAATGGTGCTGGGTTCTTATCTCGCGTGTTCCTGACAGTGTTTTACTGTGGCGGACTGGCGGTGTAATAGAATATGGACTAGCCTGGTCAGTCGCCAGCATAAGGGCAAGTAGAGCCTGGTGGCTTTATCAAATCATTGTAATAACTCTAAACTTCTGGCCATAGGTTCACTGGTTAAATGTACATGAGGGTTCAACGTAACCCAGACTGGGTCAAATTGGTACATGCATCCATCAAGCCATGCTCTGCCAAGTCGTTGTTTGGGTTAACGTTAACTACCTCCGTTCAGCTAGCTGTACCCTGAGATAGCTGCTCAAGCGTGTTGACCAGCTCGTGTAGCCTGGGGTGACACAAAGCCATTATCCCTCACCCATTGGTGCAAATGTCACATCCTGGTATTGGACCCAATGTACTGTGTCCCTTAGACACTATGATGTGATCTAAAACACTGCTCCAGAAACACCACTGTCTCCCCTGGTATTGTAGTTGTACTGTCTGGTTAACGCTTGTCAGATGTATTTGCTAGAGCCGAGGATGGACTTTACCAGGTGAGGGTCATGTTTACCCCTGTCGGCAGTCATTCTGCTCTGGGTTTTACAAGCGCTTCTGGACTGCCAGCTTTCGACTTGTTTTCAGGAAATGGACTGTTGTTTTTATGAGTAACCCCCCAAAACTGGCACAGACTGAGCAGACGAGGACTACAAGAGGCCTCTGTGGAAAGTAGGGTCTTTAACTTGAGCTCTTTCTTTTTTTGTATGCATTTTTTTTCATTCCGAATTAACAAAAGACTTCTGATCCAAAAGGCATGGAAATATCTTAGAAACGAATGGGGGAAAAATTGTCAGAAACTGCATTAACATTAACTTTAAAGTGCATTGCCAGTTTGATATATACAATAATAATGCCGAAATTGAATCACAGTACAATTCCTTATGAATGTTCACTCTAGTTCTTGCATGTAGTTTTGGTATTTAACTTGGAAATCAGTGTTTTTCTGTTTGGCATGTTGGTGTTATTTCTGTTTTAATTAAATGGTGTTTAGCTGACCTATGGGCTCCTGGCTTTGGCATCGTAGTCTGTCAGTTGCTGAGGGTTGATTGTAAGCTGCACTTTTATGTTGTGCTTAGCTGTGTGTTATGAGATTTCCAGACCATATGGCCATCATGGGATCTGAGTGTTTTAAACCCAACCAGCTAGCGTAAGATTAACTTCTTCTTTTTAATTGCTCAACCTTTGGTCGCTGCCAACCTTTGCTCTATTCGTCAGCTGAGTCTTTTTCCCAGTGGCAAGGTGATCTACGGTACGCAGCATCTGGAAGTGCCGCTGACGGTATGTGTGATACAGAAAACGATGCTTTGTGTTGGCCACTGAAATCATCTGGCGCATCTTCCTACCGGGAGCCATTTTGTTTTATCCAGCTGTAAGTGTTGTTGGTTCCAGAGCTGTGCACTTATTGGCAGTCAAGACTTCTCATGCAGCTTGAAACGCTGGCCTGGCTAGCACCTTGCCTGTTGAGTCACCGCAACTGGATGTTACTCTGCGGAAGTACGTGTTTGTGTCTGTTTGTCATGATGCTTAGACTTGTCCAGGCAGTATTAGTATAGGTGAAACACTGCGGTTAAACGAGATGGGATTTGTTTTTAAAGGGCTCAGCGTCGTGTTTACTTCCAAACAAGTCATCACTACGTGCTAGGTGAAAAAATGCAGGCTCCAGGAACCCCTTGGCTGCAGAATGTCTGTGAGATCCATGGCTTTCTCTGGTTCTCCGCAATCTCCGGTCTGCTAAAGGTCAAGCACTGGTTACCACAGTAACCGCAGTTGGCCTATAAAATGTGCTTGCTTTGGGTGTAGTCTGTGTAATGCAGCTTCAGTTTGACCGCCTGGATTTATGATTTCAGTCTTCGACTGTTCACACTCTGGACATCTCATCACACTCTGATTAGATGCACCCATTAAAAAGGTGTGCAACAAGCCAAGGAGGACTAGCATGTGTTTTTGCTTACCTCCGGGTATTCCACACTCGCGCCGTGTGAAAGACCTCACTGGGTTTTATCACTGACAATTTCTACCATAGACCACAGCAGAACATTATGGGGGCTATGCACCGGGTCATGGCTCTACGTTGCGGATCGTTAAAGCAGTGTCGCTTTTTACAAAGCTAACGAAATCTTAGTTTGTGACGTCTGTTGGCAGTGGAAGCCAATGTGCCATGTTAATAGTTAATGTGTAGAGCTGCAATGTCTTGGTCAGTTCTGCTTTTACTGCCAGTCATTTTTCGTTAACACTGATCTAACCTCGTGCCGGTATACACTTGGGTTGAAGTGACTTTGACGAGTCCCTGATGAAGAGCAAATTGAAGAGGAATTGCAGTGATTTCTGACACTAGCACGACACGCTCTTGGCTATTAAAGATAGGAGAGGTGTCGAATTTGGATCGCTAACGTTTGGTCGTAACAGATATTGTATGTTACTTTTCTTCCGCAGGCACCTAACTGAGCATGTGCACGTGCTGAGTCTCTGGGCTGCCTAGGATCCCCGGGCTCGAACGAAGCGCTGCCATTTGATTGAGCCGTACGGCTGACCCCCAAAACCCGCCATGTCGACAGAAGTGGAGAGCGCCATGCCCGTAGTCCCTGCTGACCCCTCCGGCATCCCAGCGCCGACCACGCCACCAACGACCAGCGGCCCCACCACTCCCTCTCCCCCCTCTACTGCGCCAGCCAAAACCCCCTCGAAGAAAGAGAAGAAGAAAGGTATATCTTGTCCTGAGGGCGTTTGCGCAATTTCCACGACCTTCCTGAGACATTGGCCACATGTATTGTGATGTCCGAGGATGCATTACAAACAAAGATAAGGAATTAATCAGTGTAATTTCTGATTCTCTCATCCGTCCAGCTCCGGAGAAGACCGACGAGTACCTGATGGCCAGGTTCCAGGGTGACGGCGTGAGGTACAAAGCCAAGCTGATCGGCATTGATGATGTCCCAGAGGCTCGTGGAGACAAGATGAGCCAGGACTCTATGATGAAACTCAAGGTACCCCACCACTACCCCCACTGTGGTTCGCCTAATGGCTCTCTGGCATTTCCCTGCAATATGACTGCTGTTAATAAAGTTAAAATTGAGGGTGGTTGTTTGTGTGTTAAATGGTGTCTGTTGTCCCTCGCTCCCTTTCCAGGGTATGGCGGTTGCTTTGCGGTCTCAGGGCAAACACAAGCCGAGGATTTGGGTCAACATCTCCATATCCGGCATCAAAATAATTGACGAGAAGACCGGGGTGAGAACATAATGTTCTGCGGCTTAGGGTGGGCCAGGGGTTCCGTTAACGGTGTAACACTGCAGCGTTGGTTCAATTACAGCTACTGATATTTCAGAATGCTCAACATAACTCATCCCTTTGATAACCTGTTCCTCTGACTCTATAAACAATATATTTAGGACATGAATTCAGCCAACTGTTTTCTCTCCTTTCTCAGGTAATCGAACACGAGCATATTGTGAATAAAATCTCATTCATCGCCAGAGATGTCACCGATAACCGAGCTTTTGGCTACGTTTGCGGATCCGAGGGACAGCATCAGTTCTTTGCCATAAAGACTGCCCAGCAGGTGACCGGTGACTTATTGAAATGGGGACACCGAACATTTAAGAGACATCCTACTGATTCTTAAACTCATCCAAACCTTAACCACAACTTCAAAAACGTAACATCTAACGACCAGTTAAAAAACGGGGACAGGAAGTCTCTACATTAGCCACTTTTGTTTCTGATCAAACCTTAGTTGAGGGAAATTTGTGTGTGTGATGCAGTAAAATCCAACTATCATGGGACAGTTGGTTGTCTTGTGTTTATTTATGGTTTCTCTTGATCATATAGGCAGAGCCCCTGGTCATTGACCTGAAGGACCTATTTCAGGTCATCTTCAACATGAAGAAGAAAGAGGGTGAAGCCTCACAAAAGGTAAATTAATTTGTCCAGGATCGCATTCTATATTTTGCGCAGAGACCTTTTGCCTCATAGGTTCTATGATCTGGTTTCAAACTTTTCTACTTTACCTAACCGACTCAGTCGTTTACCTAACCTTGTGTAAGGTTGTGAAAGAAATACAGCTTGTGAAAGCTGTATTTATTTGCGGAATAGAATAGACCAATATTGTCAGTTGTACAACTGAATGCCTTCAACTGAAATGTGTTCTCTGCATTTTACCCAACCCTGAGGTGCAGGGGGCAGCCCTAATCAGTTACCTGATTTGACTTCCACGTCACGGCGCCCGGGGAGCATTTTAGGGTTAACTGTCTTGCTCAAGGACAGAACGACGCGGTTTTCACCTGGGTGGTGGGGGGATTAGAACCAGGGACCTTCCAGACCCAAGGCCTAGTCCCTAGGCCACCTTGACGCTACATTTTTAGTGGACTACTGGATGGTCATGTGACTGAAGCCATATTAGGTCAACACTGCCCCCTGGTGCTGCATTGTGCATCCTCCCTCTATATAACGCACAACAAACTGCACATTCATTTTATTACCAATGGCATGACTTGTACAGTGTGTTTAATTCCTCTGAGTGACTGCTGGCTTGTGTTTTTTTTTATTTCAGGATAATGCAGTTGTCGAAGTAAGTTTTTTGGTTTAAAAAAGTATGTAAAACGTAGGAGTATTCCAGTGCACTTTAACCGTAATGCTTTATTTGCAGAATGGTAGTGATTCCTTGCTCAATGCTGATGGCCAGACAAGCACAGCCAAAGTAAGTGACACGGCCTGAATCATGTGTTGAGTTTGGAAACATTCACTGTGCATGCTTGCTTGAGATGGCCTGTTTGTGTGTAGTTAAGTGGTTTGATTCTGCTTTACTGGACGATCGCACTTTACGATACTCACGATGTGTTTGTTTGGTCCAGGAGGCGTGTCAGCTGGATCTGTTTGGAGACATGTCTACCCCTCCAGATATCCACTCTCCTTCAGTAAGTCTGCCTACTGTAGGTGGGGGTGTATTTTGCCTTCGCATCCTTAAAGACACTCAAAGTTGTTTGGCCCTTCCAGTGAAGTGCCTTACTGCCGTATTCAGATCTCATGACTGTACGTTGGCAGCTTACGTTTTTCTGTCGTGAATCTGTTTTTGGACAACGACTACGGAACTTTGCTGCTCGTTTCTTTTGTACGTTCCAGATTATTTGTTTTGCACAATGTTTACTACTCCTAACAACAGTCTTTTTTCAGGAGGTTTTGACGACACAAACTCTGGTAACGTTTTGCTCTGTGGCCAGCTAGCACTGTCTTGTGTTTTTTGTATAATGCAGGGTTTGTTCGGCATTGTGGAAGTATCTCGGTCTTCCCCAAAAACGCTAAATGTTAAAACCTCTTTGACCAATCACGTCATCCATTTCTCACATGTCTCACAGGTCTTAAACTCAACTCTCATAAAGATCTGCCTGTCTTGTCTTCATTTTGAAGTAGTTTGATTAGGCCTATCTCTTATACCTTTTCATTTCAACAACTTCTGAATAATTGTCGTCGTCCCGTGGACACAATGGCTGGAAACTGGCCGATTTCAAGAGTTCAGTTTGATTCCTGTTATGTTCATTAATCATCCGACAACTGTAACTTATTCCGTCATAAATTGTCTTCATGTCATATCATTGATTAATTTCGCCGTGTCACAAGTCGCTTCTTTCGGCACAACTGATTTTTATTCCTCTCTCCTTCCCTCTTTCCCCCTCGATAACCAGGAAACTAATGATATTCTATTGATGGATCTGTCGGCCGAGGTTGACCGCAATCAGAACTGTATAAAGGGGAATCCCTTTACTTCCCTTGGCCTTAACCCTTGGGGTACCGCCGAGACAGAGAGCCACTTCTCCTCTTCGTTTGGCTTCTTTCCAACCCCAGACACTGACCCTTTCAGCGACGACCCCCTCGCTTCATCGGCGCCCCCCTGTTCTTTGATCTCAGGTCCCTCCACCAATCACAGCCAAGAGGGCGCCGTTCACCTCTCTGGTAGGCCAATCGCGAATGGTGCTGAGCTTAGCGGAGGATCTGAGCACTTTGGTCAGCAGTTGAACGGGCTGTCCGGTAAGAACACGATCCAGGCCCTGAGTAATGGCCAGTGGCCACTAGGGGGAGTGGTTACCGACGAGAGCAGGGTACCGCTACGCAGCGTTCTGGGACCGGTTCCCTCCACGCAGAATCCCTTTGTCGTCGCATCCGGGATAAGCCTGCCACTTAACAGCGCGTCCTTTGAGCCGGAACTCCCTAGCAAGGACGGTTCGGTGGTGATATGCCCCCCTCCGCAGAGCGCAAAACCAGGACGAGGTCGGAGGAGTGCCACGGGGACGCTTTCTAGAGGTTCCATGGTATTGCTGCATGTCTGCTCGTACCCCCGACCCCCCCAACCACCATCCCTAATTGGTATTCTAACAATCCCCCCTTTCCATTTTCACTGGGATATCACCCTGGGATACTTTATTCCGACAGGGCGACTGGTTGCACTGCACTGCTGTTTGTTTCTAGCATCATGGGTTTCGGTGCGGTGTTATTCGGTTGGGTGTAGTTCGTTGTCTCCGGGACGCAGCTGGAAGAGCGAGGGGTTTCCTAATGTAACTGCATGTGATCTCGCTGCTCACAGCGCTTTTCTAACCTGCCTGTCCGCTCCCCCCCTCAACACTTACTGACTTCTGTTTGCGGTCCTATTTATGCTCTTCTTGTCTTGCTTGTCTTGCTTCAGTGAATGGTGAAGGTAAGTAATCCCTCTTTGTATAATTAGACACTCTCTCCTTTGTATTGTAACAATTTCTCCCAGTAAGTAGTTCTATAATGCGTTCTCATTCATAATATAGTCATCGGTCACTCAGTGCTTGCCACTAGTTCTCAATTGTTTATATATCTCATTATAGCTTTTGTTGGACTAATTTGTGGGTTCTCCATCAGTCTCCTCCTGCTGATGACCTGTTTGGGGCCGACCTGTTTGCTCCTCCCAGTCAGTCTGTCTGTTCGTCTGCCTCCAACGACCTCTTCAACAGTCAGACCACCAACTCGTTAGCAGCTCTGGGTAAGACTCCAGCACTCAAAATGAGCCACGTTACAACAAAGCTAGTCATCTGCATTTTCCGTTTGGCCTAGCTGTGCCAGGCTAGAGACAAACCCGTGGGGTCATTCTCCTCCTTTTTCCCCTTGAATCCCTCTGTCCTTCAGGAGTGTTGCAGTTGGGTCCGCCATCAGTCACCATCCCAGGAACGGCCCCGTCGCCATGGGGAACCCAAGCCCCATCCATGTTCACCATGCCAGGAGGAGTAACACTCCCTAACCACCAGCCCACTTTCCCCCAGCCTTCAGCCTTCGGTGCCCTGCCCATACCCCCGGCCCCTTGGGGCCATCAGGCTCCTTCACCATATGGGGCCCCACCGGTCACCCAGGCATGGGGACCGCCTGCCCCTGCAGGGCCGATGGGAGGAGCACCAGGCTGGGGACAGCCTGTCATGGCTAACCCCTTCCAGCCTGGGCCATATGCTATGATTGGAGGCCCGCCACAGGGCATGACACAAGGTCCACCACGCCCCCCACCCAGGCCCCCAGTCAAGGAGGCCCCGGCTAAGGTGGAACCCAGTGCCTTTACAGCTCTGGACCCCCTGGGAGGCGAGAAGGAGAAGAAGACTGGGAAGGACATGTTTAAGGATTTCCAGATTGCCAAGCCTCCAGCAATTCCGGCCAGGAAGGGGGAGCAGATGTCTGCGGTCATCCCAAGCTCTAATGGGGATGGAGCATTTGCCCAGTACTTTTCGAGCAAAGTGGGCGTTCCCCAGGAAGTTGCAGATCATGACGACTTTGAAATTCACAGTCATATTTCAAAAGCTATCTGCGGTAATGGCAGTTTTTTCTCTCTGTTCCTGTGGAAATTAGCGAAATTGGCATGTAGCCTCTGATACGTTAACGTTTGCATGCGTCTGTAGATTTTAACCGAGATGCTTCCACCTTTGTCTTCAGACCCACCTAAAGCAACCCCACGACAAGCAGCCACCCTCCAGTCTCCTCCGGTAGCTCCCAGCCTAGGGCTTCTGGATGCCTTCGCCCCAAATCCAGCCCCGGCTCCCACCACTGCGCCAGGTGCCAACCTGAACCTGTTTGATGATGCGTTTGGTGCTGCAACTGCTAATCCGTTTGGGGCACCTCTTTTAGCTACGGTAGGTATTAACTGGTGAATTTGAGAAGACTAGGCAATGAGAATAATCAAACGCCGCAAACATGCCTTGTATCGTTGCAAAACCTTGACTCTTTTCCTTTTTTAATGACTTCATATGGCCCAGACCACTGGACATTCAGCCCCCTTCGGAGACCCGTTTGGAAACCCCTTTGCTTGACACCTCGCCTGTCATGTTCCACATGTAAGTGACAATCAGGAACTGAAGAATCATATGGATTCTTAGCATGTAACATCTAAACGCATGTTTTGTGTATTCAACCAGTTCTTTCCTCTTTCAGTCAGGTTTGCAGTGGTCCAGGAAATAAGCAGCAAATCTCATGAACCAAATATCTTTACAACCAGCTGCTACAACTACGACAAGCATTAGACAATCTGCGTAATTAGAATGTCTAGCCTCTGCCCCAATGCACACTTAATCCTTCCCGGTCGTGCTGGATTTCAATTAATCTCCAACGGCCCCTTAATGTCTTGTTCAATCAGCGGTGGTGGTAGTAGTGTTTCTGGTAACATCACTCACAGCTTTTCAGTACCACTTAATTATATGTTAAAAGAAATTGTAATGAAATGTTTTGTAATGATTCTTATTGGAGGGGATATTACAGGGATGCACGTGGATGGTTGGAAGGAAAGTCCCTGGTAATGTTCAATGTCAATATTAAACACAGAAAAAGGTATTCTTGTCAATGTCGTTCTTTGTGGGTTTGGTTCCTTTTTTTTTTTTTTTTTGCTGTTTTGTCAGGTAGCTGATTTTTTGGAAGTGGTTAACTGCTCCATTTATGGACTATTCCCCTTACGGAGTATTAGTATGCCACGTTTGCGTAGAACAGTCCAAATGAGTCAGAAGATAATCTCCCAGCGGCAGCAAAATTGAGATTTTCAGCGTTATACAAATTTCCAGTGACTGGATTTGGTTTCATTTGTGACAACACTACAGAAAAATATAATTTATTAACATAATGTCGACCTAAGGATTCGTCAATTCTCAAATCGCTATTTAGATTTTGTATTTCTGCATGGATCAGCTACATGTGATCCCAACGATCTCTGAAACATCATTTAATGCATCAATGTTTTTATTTAAAATCTGCATGAAGCCAGAGACTTCTCATAAATAATAGAAAAAACGGACACTGCAATGATAAGTCCCTCTTATGGTTTTAGCTACCTGGAAACGAGAAGGGACTTCCTGGTGCAGGCAAATAGTAATTAGCATAAAGTTAAACCTAACTTTCAAATGTCTCTCACTGGGAGAATTTGTCTCCGAGCGTAGAACCACCCACAGTCGCTGATTGTTGCTTGCTCTCATTGGATATTAATGGTTACTTGTCTCTTTAGCTGTGTGTTGCACACAGAGTGAATTCAATCAAATTTAAACAAATTACAAGTGCTTTCACTTAAGGACAGCTTTAGAGTATGATGTGCATTTGTTCATAAAACATAAGGTTACGTGGTTTTAATTCCCAAAACAAAGATGAAAAATCTTGCGGTTTTGTCCATGGCCCAGCAGCCCTTTTTGCGATTGTCCTGGCTGGGTGGCTCCCCAGTCAACACGTGGATCCTTTTGATTCCTGGGATACATTATCGCACAGGACCTTTATTGGGAGCGCAACAGAGGATGTACTTCCTGCAGCAGCTAAAAAGGTACAATTCCTCAAAGACTAAGACAAATGTTTACACTGCCGAGTCCGTCCTGACTTCATCCATCACCATTTAGTATGCTGTAGCCACTGTCAAGGTTCAGCAGGTCATTGAATGCAACCTTTCGTCTTTAAGTGACTCCAGGACACAGAGGCGGGCAGCACAGTTAAGGTTAACTCCTCCCACCCAGGAGATTTTCCCATCATGAAGATTGAGGTCTATCTAGAGCAATACCTCATGCCACCAGAACACTTTCTTCCCTACAGCAGTAGCTCTCAGGAACATGCCCCTGGAACCAAACTTTCTATAGCCTTCACCAAACATTCACATTCACTCTGAACTCCAACTAGACATCTTCTACAACTTACATATTTTCATTATTTGTAGTAAAATATTGTTTTCTATTAAGCCTATTCATATTCGTGTGTTAACTGCACAATAACTGTTTATAGTAAGGGGCCCAAACAAATTATTTGTTTGAACGTAAACTGACGTATAAAAAGTATTTCTGATGCGGAGACAGTTATATTATTTGTTCCAGGTATTTCTGGGTAAACAAGAAAATATTCTTGGCTGTTAAAATAGGTGGACACA
Organism: Dallia pectoralis; assembly: GCA_029465975.1. Taxonomy (NCBI): domain Eukaryota; kingdom Metazoa; phylum Chordata; class Actinopteri; order Esociformes; family Umbridae; genus Dallia; species Dallia pectoralis. The sequence continues at coordinate 5,502,414 of CM055760.1, read as the reverse complement.
CATTTGAATGCATTAAATTAGATGAATGCGAGAAACGTTCACATAATGGTATGTCTCTGTCTTTCAATTGGGATTTACAAATGTTCATTATGATCACAAACAGCTAATCCTGACATTATCTTTTCCGGCCCCCTTTATCTTTTCCGCTATCCCCCAAACTACATTTCCCATAATGCGTTTCGCGACTGACACGTGACGTCGCTGAAAACAACATGGCGGTCTAGTAGCTGTGGTGTGTTTATACATGGGCGCGCTGAAGTTGGATGAAAACGTCGAACATATGGAATATATTCAAATTAACTAATTATTTAACGCAGAGGTTTGTATTTTTATTTATCCCGTTAGTTACGTAACTGGAGAATGTTGTTATCAAATGAGCAACACTGCCAGCTAGTTTACCTGTCGTTAGCTGGCTAGCAAGTTTAGCGTCAAAAGAAAGCTTAAAGATGGTATACACATGTTTGCCACAATCCCAGTTAACGGTTTCTGTCGGTTCGTTTTGCACATTACTAGCTATGTATACAAACCATATGTCATTATGTACAGTTTTATAGCCAGAAGGCAGTTGGGTTAAGTCAAAGATTTCAATAAATTTCAATAAAATGAGTCTGTGCCATTTGACAGCTGAAAGTACTTTTTGTAGCTAAGGTAAATAGCTGACTTGTTAGATGCCATTGCTGATGTATGTACATGTAGTTCTTTGTACTGAATGTACCGGTCTATTTAGTGATACTTATATATATTTTTTTGTGACCCCCTGGATGAGTACGTTTCGTTTTCTGACAGTTAATGGGTTCCTAGTTAAAATCTAATAATCACTGTAATTTATTTGAAATTGGTCTTATTACATTGCTAATCAAATTTACTGCTAACAACAGTTAGCTAACTTTACCATCTGCTATATACCATCTGCAGGAGAGCATGCTCCGCAGATCCAGGATCAGTGTTCGGCCCAATGTCAGACCAGCTGGCAGAGGCCCAGCTCCGGTCTCTTCCCAGGACACTCCTCTACCTGCCCAAGAGGTTCCGGCTGCAGGCTCCCAAGCCTCTGAAGAATCTCTCCTGGCAGACGATCAAGGGGTTAACGACTTGGCCACTACTGAAGTGAAAGAGTCATCCGCCACACCGAAAGAGTGAGTGGCAATCAATTATTCAATGGAATAAAAAGTGGTGTGCAATCCATGGTTCGAATATGCACTTTGTCTTGGCAAAACAAATGCATTTGCATAATTTCAGTGAAGAACTGAACTCTTCTTTTTATTTGGGTCTGTTGCAACTTTGAGCCAGTGACACCTGGCTTGTGATTGTGACACCTGGATGTTTTTGTAGTTCTCCGATCTTGCACGTCTATTCCAAAAAAAAATTCTGGGTGATGACAATTCATTTAGCTGGCTGGGCAGCCACAATATACATTGCACCTGCCCAACAGCTCTGTCTACTTGCCCTGGCAACCGTCCGATTGTCTCCATTGACTGTTTGCTGCAGGGATGGGAAAGACCTGAATGCAGACCCAACATGTGGGACCGCCTCTGGTGGCCTTCAAAGGAGGAAGCGGTTCTCTGTCATGCCAAACCTGGCCAAACCCCGGGCTGCTGCCACCCCAGCTCTCCCCCAGTCGTCCCAGCGGAACCCCAAGTCCCCTGGGAAGGCAGCCAGTGACATGCCTGATCCAAACCTCAACGCTACACCGGCCCCCAGCCTGCCAGATGCTGGCTCCTCACAGGGTATGAGATCCCCAAGGCGGAGGCCTTCTTTAAGTAATAGGGTGGCCAAAGGGCAGCCTAAACCCAGCTCCCCGTCCTCAGCTTCCCCAGGCCCTGAGCCCTTAATGACCCCTCCGGGGAAGGAGCCAGCGAAAGTCTCTTCCACATCACAACTGGTTACGCAAGCAGTTGACATCCAGGCAAAATCCCCTCAGGTTGCTGAACCAAACAGTGGCTTTGTCCAATCGAATCCCCAGAAAAAGACACGTAAAGCGACACCGGCTCTGTTGGAGAAAGGCAAATCATTGTCCCTTCCAGACCGAGAAGGTGTCTCGGTATCAGAGAAAGCTAAGGCTCTTGCAGCCAGGTCGGTGCCGGTTGGATTCACCGGTCTGGCTCCAGGAAGGTCTCGGCTTAGCCGGTTCCTCAATGACCCAACCGACCTACAGAGGCTCGCCAAGGCCCGGAAGCTGCGAGAACTGCTGAGGCAGGAGATGAACAGGGAGAAGGTGAGATGGGTTTTAGTTCCAGCGATTTTAGTTCAGAGAATAATCTTCAGTTTGAATTCCACTCATTATGAGTGTTCAATAGCATCTGCATCTGCTGGGCCTGGCACCAGGCAGGTTACTAGATTGTTATTGATTTGTTTTACTTTTTAGGGCCCCTGTTAGTCACAGGCCCTTAACAAGTTTGGGCCCTTTTGTATCGATGTTTTGCTGAGTTGTTTTACACTGCGAATGGTGCTATTCTAAACTGCTTGGATAAATATGATTAATACAAGAGAGAAAAGTTTCTGACGTTCATGGTTGATCCATCAAGACAGTACGTGACAATAACGTTGTTAGCATGCTGACTTTTAAACTCAGTTGTTAAAAATGGTTTACAGTGTGCTGTTTTCAATGTGCAGAAGCGAAGCAAAGTGCATGTGTGTCTGAAGGAATACAACATGGACCCCTCCAAGATGACCATGAGAGACCTCATCTACTACCTACCTGAAGCTAATCCCATGACGTAAGGCCACGCCTTTAAGTTTGTGTGTGTGCGATCCACATTTATGTAGACATATTCCCTCAGCGATAGAATATCATTTTATTTTTGTCTGGACCAACATGCATTTGGGCGTGATGTGGTTAGGATAAGTTGAGTTAACAAGGTTACGTTTAGGGTCTGATTAGGGTTTGTGTTCGATAATGACTAAGGAATAAGGATTTCTGGGTCAGGGTTTGTCTCAGGTCTTATAAGGGATAACCAAAACATGTGTTCTTCGTTTTGTTGTCTGCAGGTCTTTCCTGGAAGAGGACCAAACGGAAAATGAGACTGTGCTACCACTCACGCCACCAAGAGAACCGTAAGACCATCATGTTTTTAAGATATATATACATGCTGTTCCACTTAGATAAAGGTTCAGGTGTTATTGTAGTATTTTTTAAATTTTATGTTAGTTTAGCGTTTAAAAAACTTTTGCAGCAGGTATGTTTTATCGACATTGCGGTGGACAGGAATTATGAGATGTTTTCTTACCACAGTTTATACAGGGATTTAACCTGTCATTTGGGGCCTGTGTGTTGGCTCTAACGTTCCTTGATTCGGTCAAAGCATTTGTTATAATTATACCACTTGGTAATAGCAAGCTATGCAAGAACGAGGAGCATTGACTGTTTTTTTTTTAAGTACAGAAACGTTTAGCCAACATATAGGCTTCGTTTTGTGGACATTCTACAACTACTGACTAACTGATGGCTTAAAGGGATAGTTCATAAAATAACACAATTGTAAATTGGTGTCCTTGTCATGCAAGCAGTCTAAGGATGAAGTATAAAAGGAATACATGCTTCACTTTCCCCGGCATGTTTCTGAATGTTAGAATTATAGTATTCCTTGCAGAAATTCCCTCCTAAGTTTAGAGACCTATATTAGCATGTTCCGAGTTTCATATTCAAATCTCCTGGAAAATATTTGTCATTTTTTGTTAAGCTCTACACAGCCTCTTATTATTATTTTAATATGACCTATTAGTTTCTTTGTTTAGCCTCAAATATAGCTGCACATTTATTGGAATTTGGATCACAATTGCAATATTGGCAACAACAAAAACGGACTGCAACCACACTTGATGTAGAAAATGTTTCTGAATGGTGAATTTCACAATCGTGCTTCCTACACTGGACCTTTCCATTTCACCTTGTTAGCAAGTTTGACCAATCTCCCCGGTTCTCCACAGGTCACCTGAGAGAGCCCCAACACCGGAGGCCCTGGCAGAACCAGACACCCAAAGAGACGAGGACGAAGATGCGGAAGAGGACGACGATGCCAACAGTGGTGCGCTGGTTCCGCGGGTGAAGGTGGCAGAGGACGGCTCTCTGATCATCGACGAAGAGAGGTCAGTGACTTTATAGTTTCCGTCCTAAATCTATTTGTCGTTTACCTCGATTTGACTCTGATCCTGGGAGGTTTTCACATTACTGACTTCATCCTTCCTGATTGTGTGTCTGTCTGTGTGCTCCAGTTTGACGGTGGAGGTGTTGAGGCAGAAGGGGCCTAACCCAGCGGATGACAGAGACCCCATCTTTGAGCGTGGCTCCACAACAACTTATTCCAGCTTCAGAAAGGGGACACACGTCAAGCCCTGGTCAAACAAAGGTCATTCTGAACACTAATATGTCCTACTGTTGGGATGGCGAGGAGTCACAGCGTTATATGGTTGATGGAGTGCCCCAATGAAACCCTAACATTTATGTGTTGTTTGGTTAGAGACGGACATGTTCTTCCTGGCCATCAGCATGGTGGGAACAGACTTCTCTATGATTGGACAGCTGTTCCCACACCGCGGTCGCACAGAGATCAAGGTATATACGATATATAGTGAGTGCCGTGTAGCGTGCGTGCGGTATAACATGTGCAACAACAAGGTTGTTACTGGCTACTTAGAAATGACTGTTTGCTTTGGTGTCACATACCTCACCATGACTGTTTGGTGTCACATACCTCACCAGTGTAACATCGTCAAACGACCTAATTTACTGTTTTCTGATCTGTCAGAACAAGTTCAAGAAAGAGGAGAGAGCAAACAGCTGGAGGATTGACAAGGCCTTTAGTAAGTCTGAATCTGCTTACCATGCACTTCGAAATTATGGCGTTGCATTCAACTCATCCGGGTTCTTGTGTTCGTACCCCAGAGGAGAAGCGGAGGCTAGATGTGGAGTTCTTCACTAGCCTCCTGGAGAAGATTTTGGCAGTGCAATCCAAAAAGAAAAAGAAGCCCCCTACAGAGAAGAAAGTGATCAAGAAAAAGATTCAAACAAAAAGTAACTTAAAACGAATGTCTTGTCTTGTACCTCCCATGTAATATATGGTGCCTCACTCCACAGTCGTTCGTTATTTAGCTGCGGGTCATAAAATCTCACCATTTCTCTCTTCCCTTGATCAGAGAAGAACGCAGCGAAGCAGTTGAGTGACGTAGAGGAGGAAGGGTCAGACGTAGAGGAGGTGGTCGGAGAGGAGGAGGAGGCGGAGGAGGAGGGAGAGAAGGAGAATGAGGACGTCTCGAATGAAGGGACCACACCCACCCCCACCGCCGCCAAGAGGAAGGGCAAAAGGAAAGCTGGAGGAGACTCCTCCCCTGATGAAGACAAGGATGGAAAGAAAATGAAGAAGAGCGACCTAATGACAAATGACGGTGATGTTGCTTTTCACACCATGTATTATCATGAATTCCACTGACATAACGGGTCTGAAACGATTCTGTGGCGGTCTGTAATGGTTAGTCATATAGCACGGTTGTTGGCGCTGAGAGCATTTAATCCCTTCTGTTCGTTTCTCTGATACTTTCAAGCAGTTCTTTCCCTTTTGCACTGCACAGGCCACAGCTTTTGTTTGCGCAGCAGCCGCAACTTTTGGTGGATGACTGCGGTCATCGCGTTGAGAGAATTGCTGATTTAAGCACCGCGTGTGCCTGTTAAAGCAAAACTGTTGTTGTTGACACTGTTGTTCCCTCTGGTTCTTCAGAAGAGACTGGTCTACCTGAAGACTCCGAGGCAGGGGTTCCCGAAGGTGAAATGCCAGAAGATCAGTCGCCTGCTCTCAGGTAACGACAGCAGTTTGGAATTATCAAAAACGTAATTCTGTTCACTAAGTGGGTGTTGTCACTCGCTTTTACACTTGCCCCCAAAATCCACAGGCAAAGTAGTTCATTGTTAGATCACAATCTGGTGATCACGCCTCACAACGCTCCGCTTCTGAAACGCTGTTGCCGGATCCAGTGGGTTTTAGGCTTTCCACTGCAAGCGTCTCGTGCTGTAACAGCTGGGAGATCTGCATGTTGCCTTAGCAACTCTCTCTTTTTATTCAGTTTGAAACAGGCAGAAGAGCCAGCTGAGGGAGCCAGGGGACAGGTGATCAAACCAGCCCAGCTGTCCCGAGGTCGAGCCCAGAGACCACTGCCTAACCTGGGTAGGAAGTGGGGGAAGCGTGGCCCAGCACCCACGACCAAACCTTATAATACGGAAGAGGCTTCGCAGGCAGAGAATATCACAGAGGAAGGGCTTCCTAAAGAACAAGTATGTATTTCTTTTAAAGACAACCGAAAAACGCTTCATTCAAACCAACATTATTGTAGTACAGAAACAATCCCTGTAGGCATATGTATGTCAGTTCTTTTCCACATTCATCATGAACGCTTGCGACCTACTATATGATATTAAGACTGGTTTACTGTGCTGTTGTAGCTGAGCCATAAGCTGTAGAGTGCTTGTATTATCCAATCTCTATTTTAACTCTCAGGTAAATGAAGATGCCTCGCCACCTAAAAGTGAGAAAAAGAGTGCTAGAGATCTCTGTTCATCTGATGAAGAAGAGGAAGAAGCCGATGATAAGCCTGTCAAACCAACCAGGTACGCACGCACACACACGCACACACATTTACCTTTAAAAAACGACCAACTGAATTTAGCCACTCACAAGACGCATGTGAAGTTGAGGCAACATGTCTATGTATTTTAGGTATGGCAGAATTCCCCAGAAGACCAAGCTCCTGAATTACCAAGCCAAACAGGATGGCAACATGACCTCTGACTCCACCACTTCACCCCCAACGGAACAACCTGCCTCCACTTCCTCCTCCAAGCCCATAGCCAAACCACCAACCAGGAGGGCCAAAATCAAGCCTGGCCCCGCCCTGCCAGGTAGGAAGGGCCAATTGAAATCCAAGCTGGTCACACTCAGGGCATCCCAGTCTGAAGATGATGAAGATGAGGGCGAGGGCGCTGCAGGACGGAGAGAAGAGGCTCAGATCGAGGATGATCTCCACAATCTCACCAACCCCGAAGAGCAGAACCAGGCTCCGGCATTTGTTCCCATGAGCCTGCGCTCCCCACAGGCAGTCGTCACCGACGTGGAGGAGACCATGGAGGAGGTGAGGAAGGGGGGACAGCACCGTATCAGAAAGGGCAATGGGAGAAAAACCTCTCTGGTACGGTCCGGCTCAAAGCTGCGTGATTGTTCACACGCTCCATAGTTCTCGGCATCCCAACCTGCTCCAAACCAATTCACCTGTCGGTTGCTATTCATTCATCTGTTTATTCATTGTTTTTTTGCAGTTGGAGATGCATCCGATTGGTTTTCGTATTAACTCAGTCTTCGACTTTATATTTTTGTATTCATTGGTTTTATTCTGCATGTTGTTTTCATTCTGTAACCACCCCTGACTTCCTTGCGCTTTGTGCACCTCTCCTTGTCCACTCACAGTTCGATATCTCCCTCAACGTGCCTGACGCCCTGGGTATTTCCCATGATGCATTTTGCCCTGACTTGTCATGCGAGCAGGGGCAGAGTGGTGAAGTGGGCTCAGTGCCCTGTGAACATCAGTTGGACTTGTTGGTAGTAAGTCATCATGTGGCCTGTCTCTCTTGTTTTCCTCCTGTCCACCATCAACCAACCTTGAGCCATGATTGTTGCATGTTATTTTTAGACCACTTCACACGCCTTACATGGTTATGCCAAGTAGTTATATTGGTCCTGTCTCGGTTTCTGTTGTGTGGACAACTCAGTTTTTTTCTCTTCATTCTAGGATGTCATCGACTTCCTGTCTCCAGATAACGCAGACGGTAGGTGATTTTATGAGATGTATTTTCTTAAATCCAATCTGTTTCCCCTCTTTGCTTATATGGTTTTGGTTTGCCCTCGCCCGGCTCGTACGGTTTGCCCTCGCCCGGCTCTTACGGTTTGCCCTCGCCCGGCTCTTACGGTTTGCCCTCGCCCGGCTCTTACGGTTTGCCCTCGCCCGGCTCGTACGGTTTGCCCTCGCCCGGCTCTTACGGTTTGCCCTCGCCCGGCTCGTACGGTTTGCCCTCGCCCGGCTCGTACGGTTTGCCCTCGCCCGGCTCGTACGGTTTGCCCTCGCCCGGCTCTTACGGTTTGCCCTCGCCCGGCTCGTACGGTTTGCCCTCGCCCGGCACGTACGGTTTGCCCTCGCCCGGCACGTACGGTTTGCCCTCGCCCGGCACGTACGGTTTGCCCTCGCCCGGCACGTACGGTTTGCCCTCGCCCGGCACGTACGGTTTGCCCTCGCCCGGCACGTACGGTTTGCCCTCGCCCGGCACGTACGGTTTGCCCTCGCCCGGCACGTACGGTTTGCCCTCGCCCGGCACGTACGGTTTGCCCTCGCCCGGCACGTACGGTTTGCCCTCGCCCGGCACGTACGGTTTGCCCTCCCGCCCGGCTCCCCTCGCCCGGCACGTACGGTTTGCCCTCGCCCGGCACGTACGGTTTGCCCTCGCCCGGCTCGTACGGTTTGCCCTCGCCCGGCACGTACGGTTTGCCCTCGCCCGGCTCTTACGGTTTGCCCTCGCCCGGCTCTTACGGTTTGCCCTCGCCCGGCTCGTACGGTTTGCCCTCGCCCGGCACGTACGGTTTGCCCTCGCCCGGCACGTACGGTTTGCCCTCGCCCGGCACGTACGGTTTGCCCTCGCCCGGCACGTACGGTTTGCCCTCGCCCGGCTCGTACGGTTTGCCCTCGCCCGGCTCGTACGGTTTGCCCTCGCCCGGCTCGTACGGTTTGCCCTCGCCCGGCCGGGTTTGCCCTCGCCCGGCTCGTACGGTTTGCCCTCGCCCGGCTCGTACGGTTTGCCCTCGCCCGGCACGTACGGTTTGCCCTCGCCCGGCACCTACGGTTTGCCCTCGCCCGCACGTACGGTTTGCCCTCGCCCGGCACGTACGGTTTGCCCTCGCCCGGCACGTACGGTTTGCCCTCGCCCGGCACGTACGGTTTGCCCTCGCCCGGCACGTACGGTTTGCCCTCGCCCGGCACGTACGGTTTGCCCTCGCCCGGCACGTACGGTTTGCCCTCGCCCGGCAAATACGGTTTGCCCTCGCCCGGCACATACGGTTTGCCCTCGCCCGGCACATACGGTTTGCCCACACACCACTAACAATAGTATTTCATAAAGCTGGCTGTACTTTTTTCTTTCTGTGTATCTTCCAGTGTCTGAAGAGAGCTACAATGATGCAGCTAGAACTTTACTGGCCATCGGCAACCTCACCTACCTGTCCAAAGCTGCTGAAACATTAACCGCACCAGCAGAGGGTTCCAACGAGGACCAACTTGTTCAGATGACCCTACAGCCCACTGACCAATCAACTATGAGCACCACTACTTCTGAATCTAAGACTGATGACCTTTTGGTCTCTGATGCATCACACACAACTGTGGATTCGGTCCCTGATGCCATGTCAACAACAGCATTGATTCCAGTCTCCTGGATAAAGTCACAAACCGCTGAGGATACTGTCCCTGTCACCACAAAAAACACACCCTCCAATCACTATGCTCCAATCGTTGTGACAAAAGCATCTGCTCCAGTCACCATGACAACAGCGTCTGCTCCAGTCACCGTGACAACAGCGTCTGCTCCAGTCAGCATGACAACAGCGTCTGCTCCAGTCAGCATGACAACAGCGTCTGCTCCAGTCAGCATGACAACAGCGTCTGCTCCAGTCACCATGACAACAGCGTCTGCTCCAGTCACCGTGACAACAGCGTCTGCTCCAGTCACCGTGACAACAGCGTCTGCTCCAGTCACCGTGACAACAGCGTCTGCTCCAGTCAGCGTGACAACAGCGTCTGCTCCAGTCACCATGACTACAGCGTCTGCTCCAGTCACCATGACTACAGCGTCTGCTCCAGTCACCATGACTACAGCGTCTGCTCCAGTCACCATGACTACAGTGTCTGCTCCAGTCACCATGACTACAGGCTCTATATCAGTTACCACTTCAACAGCGTTTGTTCCAGTGTCTCCGATCAGTGAAACATCTACTACAGAAACACTACCCCAAGAAGAGGCCTCTCTACAGCAGGGGGAGGGGGCTGGTTTTGAACATGCCTCTGGTTTAGAGTCCTGTTCAGAAGATGCTGAGGTCTCAGACAAAATGTTGACCTCACAAAGCAGGAGGAGCCGCTTCCCGAAGGTTAAACCCAACCTTGGTCGGGCTGCCAGACCAACTCAACCCAAATCGCCTACAGCAAATATTACTCCACAGCCCAAGCCACCACAGCCTATTAAAGATACTACCACCCAGCCAGAACAACCAAAACCTAAGGAAGATACTACCACCCAGCCAGAACAACCAAAATCTAAAGAAGATACTACCACCCAGTCAGAACCACCAAAACCTAAAGAAGATACTACCACCCAGTCAGAACCACCAAAACCTAAGGAAGATACTACCCTGAAACCCAAACCACCTCAGTCTAGAGGAAAAATGACCACACAGACAGAAACAGAAAAGGCTATGGATAAAACCTGCACACTGCCAGACACACTACCACTAAAAGATAGCATTATGATTCTCCCCGAAACACCTCAGACTAGCACGTCCCTTTCAGAAACACCACCCACTGTTTTTATCGCCAGAGAACCACCACTGCCTCCCCGTAGTACCAGGGAATCAGTAGGCCAGACCCAACAAAGAGTGGCCCATTCCAAACGACAGTCCTCATTGAATATTCAGTCAGAACCAACCCTGCCCGCACACAAGTCCCCTAAAAACCTGCTTCCTAGACCACAATCACCAGAGAGTACCGCCATACCCCTAGAACCCAGTCCAAGCCCTGAGCAGCACAGTCCAGGTACTTCTAGAACCAGAGCTTCTGAGTCATCAGAGGAGGTAGGACGTCCCGGAGGCTTTAAGGAAAACATTTCCTTGTCCCGCAGTGCTGAAGATTCCCAGTCAGGGACGTCAGACCCAAACCAGCCTAAGCAGACTGCTACGCCGACACGCAGGGCCCGTTTGCCTAAACCCAAACCTAATCTACAACGCCCCACCAGAGGCGCGACACGCTCTGCAGCCCCGATACCAGCAATCAGAACCAAACCGGAAGTCCAGACATCATCTGTTGAGGCTACCAGCCCCTGCATAGAAGTCCAAAGGCAAGAACCTGTCCCCTGCCAGGAAGTCCAAACACCAGAGGAGGTTGACGATGTGTCCATGGAAATGCCACAAATTCATCATGTCATCCCCTTTTCAGACCTCATCGGCACTCCCCAGGTAAAACATTAACTGATTCAGCCATTGCTTAAGCTGTAGATGTTCACCCAAGAGGTCTGATTCAACTCACCTGATGTGTGTGCATTAATAATAAGAAACAACATGTCATCTTTATTAGGGTCTGTGTTCAACCAGGTCGCAGGTCAGAGGTTGTGGGTGGGGTGGGTGTTTAAGTACCTTTTGATAAAGTCAGATTTCAGACTTGGCTGTTCTAGCTTTAAAGGGATGTGGGTTCTACCACTAGTACTACTAGTACTCGTAAGGACAGAGAAGGGCATTAACTGGACTGGGTCGGGATGCCAGTGGTGGCACGGGAAAGTGCTTGGGTATGGATGTAGTGTTTGACAACCAGCGATGAATAACCAGATTTTTTTACTGGTATGAAGAGGTCAGATGTGGCTTTCATTTGATCAATAGACATGTTTGGTGAGTGACTTGGTCTACTGAGAGGTAGACTAAGTCACTCATGGACAGGGAGGAGTGAGAATGAGGTGAAGTATTTCTAGGCGGTAAAGGACGATTGACATTTTGGTTGATAGAAAGTGGTTATAGCAGCAAATGTAGATAGAGACGCTAGTGAGGAGGAAGCGTGAACAGAATGAGTCATTCCGATGTTTGTTTGTGGGAATATCGTCGTAAAACGTCTGACCCACGTTTGATGTTTCCCTTTGAAGGGGGACACGTCCGTCTTCGCAGTGGAGAGTTTCTTCTCCCCACAAACCGATGCCGTCAACACACAGCCACCGGAAGGTTCCATCTCATCCTTTATGTTCAACCTGGACCAGGACCAACAGGATCCTGATGAGCCCATCTTCATCCTCTCCCTGACAGAGATCCCAGTTCTCCCCACAGGGGAGGAGTACAGCTGTCCGTCAAAGACCCGGCCAGAGTCGCTCTCTTTCGGACCGGCCTTGGGGGCTCCCCTGCATCAAAGGTCAGAGCCTGTGTTTCAGTCAACCAAATCATCCCAACTCAGTTGTACCCACTTCCCTCGTTGATATGACTCTTCTGCCGTCTCCGTTTTATCAGCAGTGCTAGCGTTGCCCCCGGAGGGAATGTCCCTGGTCCTGTACCAGTGGACGAGGTCATCCCTCAAGCTTCGCCCACGGCTAGCGCCGACGCAGACGCCGGCCCGGACGGTGTGCACATCTCGGCCAAACCCCCAGAAGTGTCCGCCGCTGACACTGAAGAGGACGCAGCTCCTCCGACTAAGAAGAGGAAAGTGCCCGAGCGAGCCAGGAGAGGTAAGCCCGGGACACTTCGTTCAATGTGTGTTACGCACGTTTACTTCTTGAATCCCAATCCTGTTTAATAACATCCGTCGCTTTATGTGTAATGGTACTGGTTCTGTCTGTTAACCAGGCAAACTGCCGGTAAAACCTACCACTGCCGTGCGGAAAAGGCCCGGTTGTTCGGCTGATGTCGAGGAGGCTGTTTCAAACGTCCCCCCAGGTCGTTACAACTCGACTGACCCCCCTACAGCCCACAGCCCCCCAGTCCAGCAGCAACAACAACCCTGTGTCACTGGGCCAGCATTGGGAGATACGGAGGCTAATGAGTCACAGCCGAGAATGAGGGACTGTGTAAACCTCCCAGAGACTGAGGACACAGGAGGGAAAGACAGTGATTCAGGGGTGGAGACTCCAGCTGCCCAATCAATTACACCGCTGGTTACCACGGGCCCACTGAGCAGGTAAGTGTCTACCACACACACGTCATTTTTTATGAGGACTGCCTTGCCTAAGGCTCTCAGCTGCAAGACAAGACAGAACTACATAAAAACTAAAGAATAAATATTCAGTCAGCGTACGTACAGTATATATATTACACGCATATGGGCAAATGTGTTACGACACTAAATACAGTGGGACACATGAAAAGATATAGAGGATTGAGCAAATGCAGGTATACAATAGCAGATCCTTCATTTGGCTTTGGCAGTTAAAGGCGCATAGTGCGTTAAAGCCTCCTCTGGAATTAACATGGGCACTAGAACTGTGCTCCAGGAGCTTCATGACGTGGGTTTCCATGGTCACGCAGCTGTATGCAAGCTTTACATCACCAGGCACAATGCCAAGCGTTGGATGGACTGGTGCTAAGTACGCCGCCACTGCATCTGGATCACATGTTAACAGTTTGAGGAAGGCCCTTATTCCAGAAGTGCGGAAGCTGTTACAGCTACAATAGGTGGACCGATATTAATGCCTATGGATTTAGAATGGGATGTTATACAAGCTCCTGTAGGTGTATTGTGTAGGTGTCCAAATACTTTCGTCCATATCGTGTATATTCGGGAGACTAAGTTACTTTTAGAGGAGCAAAGACCTGAGCAGATGAAGAGGGCTTTTCCCCGAAAGTGATTTATAATTTTGTGCCACATTCATACCACCTTGTGGCAATTGAACAATCATGTTAATATATCGGTTGGAACCAGAAATGTAATTTCACTCATGCTTAGATAAATGAGGTACAAAGCAAATGACTCTGATTGGTCCAGTAGAGCAGTGCATAATTTAAGGTGGTAGTGTGTATAATTGCCTTGCTGCAGAGTCTATAAGTTAGAAATGGGGCTTAATGTTTAATTCTACTTTTTGAAAGGGTTAAATTGTTCCGTGTTTGATTAATTGATTGTTTGGTTTTAAGTGTGAGTACTTTATTAATGTTACTCCTGCGTTTACTTCATCTATAGGCCTGGTCGGAGACCCAGGGGATTCCTGTCTTTCATGTCCAACAAGCCCTCCATCCCTGGCTCCGCTGCCCCTCCTCGAGGGCCCAGAGCAGCCGCTCGGAGACCCCAGGTCAACACCATCCGCCCTGGTGGGAAACAGGCTGATTCGGCTCCCTCCACCACCAGAGCCATGCCGGCACCTTTTACCACACCCTCTAGAACCACCGCTAAGCCAGACGGTTCCCCGATGGTGTCCCAGCGAAAACCGGGACAAAGCTTGGACGAGGCCCAAGCTATCATATCAGACCCAGAGCCCAGTACCTCTCTGGGTTCTACAGCTACCCAGGTAAAGAGGTGGAAACCTCCCAGTTATCCTCGTATCACAGATGAAAATCACCTAATGGTCCATTATCCTATGTTATTCAGTTAATTCAATTCCCCCTTCCTGTTGGTCTGCTCTCGTACAATCTTTCCTCTTCTAATCCCTCATTCTCTCCATTTTACACCATCTCCACTTCTCCCTGCATCTCTTTCTTCACCAGTCTTCTCAGGTGCCAGCCGCCCAGCCCAGTGGATCTCCCTGTGTAGAAAGCTACTCCACAGACGAGGAACCCATCAATGTGTCCCAGTACTTTTTTAGTGACATCTTCACCGAGGTAGAGGAGAACGAGGGATGACAGGGAAGACAACCAGGCACTTTTGACTGAAAGCTTTAGAACAAAACGCTGAAAAGCACTTCGATTTTTTTGGAACTTTAACCTAAAGTGTGCTCTTTTGCCATAATACATTCTATCATTTTCAGAGACCTTTGCATTCTAATAACATATTTTTATGTATTTGGTTTTATTTCTGTTTAAGCACACTTAGGTAGGCATGAACAATTCAACCTCACTTCTATGGCACACTCACCAGTTTTGCTCAGGGACTTTTGAATTCAGATGTGAGTTCTTGTTTAACGGTCTGCTGTTAGTCACATGACCACGCCATTGAATTAGCCACGGTATTGGAAAAACCAAAAGATTCTTAGTCATCTCGCTGGGTCAAAAAATGGCCTCAACCCATCTCTCACACATCATGGTCAATCACAATCAAAATGATACACCACCAACCACAATCTCAGTTGTAATAGGCTGAAAAAGGTGGTCACTCTTAGCCTGCTAATACAACAAAGCCAATTATTTGTTGCAAGGGTTAGACTTCCCAGATGAAAATAGATTTCAGATGGTCATGTGACCGGAGTGCACTGTTATTTAGAGTATATATAAACATTGTTTATATTTGCATATGAAGCCGCCGTCTTAAAGTGAACATTGTGTACATTTGTTAATTATTATTTAGATTCAGATATTGCAGTGAGCATTTATGGTGCATGTGAAAGACCCTGTTGTACAGCTTCATTCTGGTTATTTTATGCTGCCTGACAAAACCCTGTACAGTACAGGTTCAAACTGGTTCCATGGGGAGCTGTGAGTGTCAACAGGTTTTTGCTTTCACCAAGTACTTTTCGTTTGATTAATTGGGTCACTAATTGGTTAGGTTCTTCCCTCACCTGCTTGTTTAGGTCTGAACTGCGAACTAATTTAAAGGAAGAACCTAAAACATACTCTACCCCTCCATGGGATCGGTTGGAATTCCCTGCTGTACAGAGTGCTCTCATTTAATCAATGTACAACTCGCAAAACTAACACACAGATCTGAATACATTTTCAGTACTCAATTATTTATGTCCAACAGCCACCATGTTCAAATTTGGTTAGCTCTTATGTAAGATATGTGAATAAAGTTTTGTACTTTAATGTCTATTTCATGTTGAATGTCTTTCTGAAACGCATGTTAAGACAGTAGTGAGAATGTCAAAGCTTACTAGGTAAGTGCAAATTTAAGTACATTTTCAGCTCAGTTTAAAAAAATATTGGTTACCGTGGGTTGACCACTAGGAGGCAGCCAAGCTTTTTGCACATCACCTATGCAGCAGAACCTTAAAAAAAGAATAGATTTTAAAAAGAGCATGAGAGAACATGTCTGAGCAATAAATACAGATCTCTGATGCTTTGCATTTGCAATAGATATCAGGATTCCTGTAGGTGCTGCCGTATGCTTGTGTAAGTTAGCAGAGGGGACGGGAGAGGAATGTGCAGATGTTTCATTTCCAAACAGCATGCAGAGGCAGAGGGTTTTTGGATCTAAGTTGCTGTGACTCACTGCTTACACACTCCACCCTCTCACAGGCTGTCATGCCTCTTTGTCCTGTTGATTTGTATTGGCGATGTACAGTAATGCATATACCACCCGACCACCAGAATTATATCACTAACATATGTTGTTAAAGCCATCCACGTAGTGATGTCTAAAAATTGTGTGTTTAGACGTTTTCAGAAGGAATTCCATTGCACCCGAGAGTACGTGGTTAATGGGCTGTGATTAGTGGTAATAAACTGTAGCCTGTAATAATGTGCACTCGGTCACTTGTGTAACTGGAAGCAAATAGTATGAGTATGGACAGTTTCTCAGTGGATTCAATCTATGTTAGTCCCATGGTCTCTTCCGGGTGGATTTACCGGTATGTTCTATTTGTGCTATCTAGGGAGTCATTCATACCCTGTCCAACTATATGAATGTGCTAGTAATTAACCTCTTCTTCGTCACAATAAAAGCAACAGAAGTAAACCCTCATTATTACTTACCATACATATTGATTCATTGTTATTGGTTTACGCCAGGTATGGTATGAGAAATTGGGAGTTTGCACCCATTAGATACCACTGGTATGCGCCGTTAACTAGACCGAGTGTCCTTAACGTTAGAGATTGGCTTACCAGTCTTTGCTCTGATTGGACAAACTGGCTCTTCCAGAAGAGGGGGATCTTGGGTTACCATCTATGTGAATATTCCTACGGTATAAAATGAGCCACAATAGTAATTTTTGCTTTTCACCTTGAAAATAAAAGTCCCTGAGAATCTGTCCTCCACCCTTACCTGTCCAATAATGCAAAACATATTACCAGTCAGACTACTTTGTGACACTTAATGACAACAATTATTTGGACTTGACGATGTACCACAACATTTTGATCAGTCATTATACTTGAACTAGGACATCATCAGACAACATGCACAAATCTTACATTCAAAAATGTGCTCCTATATATTATGGCTTTGGGAAAAACATCTAACTGAGATCTGAACAGGCATAGTTATTTGCAACAGAGGCCATGATATTATTTTTCCAGCTAATTTGAACCCAATTAAGCATCTGATTACCATGCTGAATGAAACACTGAACACTGTACTGTTCACATGTGTACTTTGAATTATAACAAACATTGGGTGATTCCTAACCTTGCTCATAGCTCAAGTCTTGTAAAAACTATTAAAGAAATTATTCTCAGCACACATTGTATTGCATTCTTTAGTACCCATTTTTTTTTTACATTAACTGCCCTGCAGTGTACTTTAAGTAGGGATCCGTTCTAGTTTAATTTGTGTAATGAATTGTGTTATTATAGGCTACATTGTTTTTAATCAGTGAGAATTGTTGTTCCAATTTCAAAATCCCATTATACATTACGTTACGAAAAAACTAAATTGTACATTTTGTCTATTGAACATTGATATTGTGAAATCCATGAATCCTTACCTACAGTTGCATTCATAAAATCAAGTATCACTAGCTGTCCGCAAAGTCAAAACGACAAAAATAACACTTTTTAATTGTTATTAAAATGAAACATATTAATGTATTTTGTATAAGTCAAACACACATTGTAATTTGTTAAGCAATATTCAGTGCAAATTTAAGATTGGGAACTATTATTTTGAAGGTGAAAGCAAATCGTACTAATCTGGTTGATCCTTATTCTGTCGAGCTTCACACCGGCGTCGTTACCGTGGATGGTGGAGCTCGAGTCGCGTAACCGCCAAGCAGTCTGGCTGTACTGCAGCTGTAATGAGGGTAATGGGGGCCATGGCCCCCGGCCAACAACCGTCAGAATTAGCTCATTTTTAAAGAATATAGTCCGCTAGAAAGACACAGTGGAAGTCAGTTCAGCGCAGCCTTGTATGGGGTTTTGTACCCGCGAGGCTGCTGGCCATTTGTACCAACAAGATTTCAATATTGCAGTAAAAATTTCCTTCAGCAGTTCGAGCTAACTTAGCCCCAGCCGGCTAACGAACAAATTGCAACTATAGCAACAGGACTTACCGTAAGTAAATTTAATTAATTAGAAGGAGCTGCTCTTTGTTCTTTAGCGAAACTAGCTTGCTAGTAGCCTTGGCGTTATGACTTGTATTGCTCCTGTTTTATTTTAGTCAATCTTGCTTCCAAATGATGTCGGATGGTTAACAAGAATAGCTAGCAAGCAAGAATATCGAGCGATTTGCAGATATATCGTGATATTTGGGGTTCCTTTGTCGCTCGAGCAGTCTCTGCAGTGCACGAGAGCCTAGCATTAGCTACAGTCACCCTTGGTAGGTAGAAGTCAGCAGGCTTCACGTTTATGCAGCTGCATGGATAAGGTAGTTATACGTGTATGTTATAGTGCCTATCACTCTTATAATGACATAAAAAACATTTACGATGTAGCTAGATATAGTTGATGTTAAATTATATATTTTTGAGACACCGGCTGGTGCAATTCGGGGATTGCATGTATCTATATATAGACACAAAGACAGATGAAGTCATGCTTTGTCTGCCTGCTGCACAAATGCATTTGATAAGCTCTCGACTGCATGGCGCATGAACTGCATTGAGATGCGGCTTATTTTACGACTGGCTTAACGACCTGCATAATGGGCAAATGTCTGTAGTGCATTTACCATAAAAAATATACTTTTCTCTTTTAGGAGTCTCACAGTCGCCCAAATTCCATATTATACAGGGGAAATGCTGCTGTTGCAGAGGAAGGTAAGATTCATAGAGCTCAACCTTATTGATTTGGTGTTTCAAATCGGCACAGTAAGCAGGTGATGCCCTAATCATAGGCTATTGCTTTGATTTACCTTGCAGATAATGTTGCACCATCATCATTTGCTCCATATGTTATGATGTATTTGTGCTCAAGACGTCGTGTTAGAAGTTATAGAAATATGCATTTAATACAATTTGTGCTTTGCATTATGACATTCACTACAATTAGAAATGTGACCAATGGTGTATCTAGGTGGAAGGAAGCTAGAGCCAAATTGACAGATTTGATTATGCTGTGCCGTGCAGCACTCGTCTTAGGCTGGTGATGTCACCAGAGTATGGAGATCTAGCTCTTTATGAATCAAACGGTAATTAGATTGTTAACAAGGCATTGCATTGACAAGAGACATACAGACATCCTTTGTGCATATGATGTTTGCACTCTTGAACTATTTTTTAACTAGAAAAGCAGATGACTGCTTTTCATGGAAAACAATCACTTTAGCATTGTACAGTACAGAGTCAATTTTTTTTCTACTTGTCTAGTTCTGTTCCTTTTCGAGTTGGTTTAAACAGGACACCTTGTCTGAGAGGGAGCTCGCTTCTGAAATAAATGCAGTCCTGTTATACCAGGTGCAAAACAGTCTGGGGTATTTTAATAAAATCCCCTCAAAGAATCACACTACACCAGCACATTAAATCAGAAGTCTGCCTTCTCCTATCCAATAAGTGAGCAGCAGCAGTGTTCCGGTAGTTCTGTTCCAATCACAGCTTGAGCCAGGACACATCTGCACAGCATATGGATACAGATATATCTTATATATATATATATATCTCTATCTCTTATGTCCCTCTTTCTGTTCAAACTGCACTAAGGAGTGGAGCGGGGCTGGAGTCTTTGGGCTGGGTTTCTCTACTTAGTAGTTTTGTGCCAATAGAGGTGTGTCTCAAGAATCGGTCTTGGCTGCTAAGCTTGCTGACATCACTGCTTATGCTCCCTCCTTGCCATCCCCATTGGCTGGAATCATGTATACAGACTCGGTAGGGGCGGATTCTCCCGCACAATCCTTTCTTCAGCCTGTAAGTCTGTGTTTGCTTGAGGCTGCCTGTGGGTTCATCGGGTTTGTGGCTGGCTCAGCACAGTAGACTGGCGCGCGGGGGAAATGTGACCTTGTTTGACTGGCGCTGCCTGGAAGCTCTCCAATATGCAGTCAGGGAAGTGGAAAGGACATGCTTTATGTTTTAAACAGGTGGCCTGCCTCTACTGTACAGCACTGTAATAATCACCATGTGCATTAACTTAAACAGCTAATACATATTTAAACTACTGACTCGCAGTAAAGAAGGAATTAAGCGGGCAGATTCTCTCCAGGACCATTGAGTTTATTTGATAGCATTCTAAGAAAGGTTCCTTTGGTTGCATTACATTTCATAATTTGCTTAAAAGGCACTTTAAAGGTTTGTTTCCTGAAAACTGTGGCATGAACTGTTTGGTTGTAATGATCCCTTTCAGACTGTTTTTTTTTCTTTTTTTTTTCTTTGGATTCACATAATTGTTGTCAATTTACCTGTTTACTGTAAAGATTAAAAAATATGAAATAATGGATTGTCTCCTAGTTCGCCCCCAAAAATTAAAGCCATGCTTCAATCTTGTATAGCCAACTGTAAATGGATTGTTTGAAACAGTTGTTGTCTAGGTATTTTTAATGATGCGCGTGTGTTGGTTTTAGGGATCATTGACTCACTCTGGTTCATTCATCAAAAAGTCACATTTATCTCTTGTCTCTCTCACCCTCAGGGATCAGCTTGACCCACAGACTGAACTAACCGATAGGCTATGATGAATCCCCTGAGGTAAGAACACTGAGTCAGACAGCCCTAGGACCGTACACCTATAGTGTTTATTGAGCTGTTAAAGCTCTTTAGTTAATAGCAGCTGCTATACATGCTGAAACTAGCTTTAGCCAAGGCTTGAAAAGCATAACTACCAGATGGATTTATGTTATGTTCTCCCTAAATAACATATCATATCATCTGTTGCATGTCTGATGCAATTAAGGTCTGGCACAGTGCTGTTTCTTCATCTTTACTGATTGATTTATGTTGGGACTAAGCCAGGTAATACCTAACAATGCTATGCATACATGATCTTTGAGAATATAATTTGGGGTGTTTTAGCACTACAAAATCTAATCTTGAGGGGTTGGATTATAATTTTGTGTTTTCAGTTCTGAGAAAATTCCATTGGAGATTAGGAGGTTTTGTGAACCAACTCTGCTAGTCGCTGCAAACCTTCACAATCCGCCCATGAAAGGGCTTGACATTTAACCATTTATAAAGCCTTGCAATATTAAGCGCATTAAAACATTAATAATTTTAAAGGGTAGGAAACTCGAGCCTCTAGGAAACGATCCGGGGCTTGCTGGAGATAAAAACAAAGATGGTCCTCAATTTTGGTTGTCTATTTTATCTTTGCATTGTTTTAATGTATTTGAGTATTTATCGCATTGAAATGAAAAAAAGGAAATATGGCCTCTTTTCTGTGTTTGTGATTATTTCAACGGTTGACTAGTATGTGTAGCTTAAGTGCAACATTATTTCCTGTAATTCATCCACTGATCTTTATGCCGACAGATTTTAGACAATCCCAGAATTGTACTCGCAACATGTGCGGTCAAAATATACCGTGCATAAAACATCAAAAAAATCATTCTTTTTTTCTTTAAAAAGACTGCTGGTCCCTGTCCATTGGACCAAAGAGGAGCCGCGACAAAACGACTCCCTTGGCTTTCCCTTCCGGTCCATCTTGGGAGAAAATACACTCTCTCCCGGGTGGAACGCATATGAAGAAAAATGAACATTTTGAATTATTGATTTTTGTAACTGTTAACTTTTATTTTCTCATGTGTGGGTGGGGGTTTATGTGTTGGGGGGGGGGTTGGACAAAATGATGGCTCTTCTGAGTCAGACCCTTTTTGTCTTCTGTGATTTTATAACATGTTAGCTAGATAACTAGCCTGTTAGGGACTCTAAGCCTTGATGATATGTTTGTTTTTCAGGAATGAGAGGAAAAGCCAAATGACACAAAGCAATGTAATTACTATAAAGATACCTGGCAGACTTGGGCAGTGTCTCCTGGACCAGAGAGCCCACCTGGCCCCAGTTTAACAGCAGCAGGGCCATGTCTGTGTTTACAACCTTTGCAGGAGGCCCTATTGTGGCCTGAGTACAGTCATTGACAGGCAGCAGCATGTCATCCACTCTTCCACAGAACACAGTTCAAACAGCAGCTGTGTCCTCTATGCATGTTTTACCTCTCACTCACTCAGTTATATCTGCACTGATCACCTTAAGCTCAGCTACAGCCTCCCTTCCCACATGTTACTGTTTTATCTAGGCCCCGACCTAGCCACTGTCGTATTTATCCGCACACAACTCGTAAATGCTCTAATGAGTTGTGGTTCATTCAAACCCTGCGTTCAGTATTTTATGTTTCTCCTCATCCTAGAACTCCTTAGGTGATTCACACTGTTCAGCTCCCAAATTCCTCTCCACTCAAGGTCCAAACTGTTAATATATTTACTCCACAGTATTTACTGAGGCTAAGAGTCCCCCCCTTTCCATTTTAGATACTAAATGCTTGGTAGCGCTTTCTTTCTGTTTATAAAATGTTTCTGGTTTTGAATAGATTAGCTTTTTTAGAGTTTAGGATGTTTATGTTGCTAGCTAGTATGCAACCATATTTAGACAGTGGTGTACGCTGTGTTGTATAGAATTAGATCTAGTAGAAATGCATTGTTTCCTTGTGGTAAGTGAGTGAGATGCTGCCACGGAACTGAGACACTGATGATTGGTGCTATTTTGGACTTTCATCTGCTCCTTGGAAAGGTAGCTGAGATGGGTTTTATGTTTTACTTTCACGTTCTAAGTAAAGAAGGTGTTGGTTCTTTGTTGTCTGGTTGTTGTAACTTGGTCTGGATTGGCTTCTGTTTTTCCTGTCGTTTTCGGTGCGGCTTTCTCATTGGATTCAAGGAAGGAAAATTCCAACTTTTGTCATGGTAGTTTTACTATAGGAAACAGGATTTTGGTTAAGGTTTGTGGATAGATCGTTTTGATGGGAGCAATCACAAAACTGCAATTGTTAAAACACTAGTTACCCTTTAACAAAGATGTGCATTCAAGTGAATGCATCTAGTAGTACCCAGCACAAGTCACTTTTAGGAGACGTATTTCACCTTTTGGAGCTTGTGTGATTGACAGACAATCTTGTAACCAAGAGTGCATTTTCCCCCTATCGTTTGTGTGACAGATTGATGAGATTTTGCACACTTATAGAAGGCGAGTAATGACATTCTCCCAGGGATACCTAGAAAACCACACAGCATTACGGAATGTAAATGCCAAATGTCAAGTTGCTCAGCCTAAATAATGTTGTGCTCTTCAAAAGTGGAGCTTCAGAGAACATCATAGTTAAATGTTAAAAGTAATGAATCCACTATAATGCGTGTTAAGGCCCAGCCTGTTTGGGTATATATTTTAAACATAATCTCCTTCACCAGCTGGATATGACTTAAACCTTTATTGAGTCGTGTCTGACTTAATGCTAGTTAACTTGAGACTGGAATCACAATGTAGAATTATTTTCTTTTAAGGAGGTATTTTCCTAACCAAGTACACATGTAGCGTAGAGTTATAAAATGGAGAACAATCTTTTTTACCGGTGTTCTTGAATGATTTTGTAAATTATTGTTGATGAGAAGCTTTGTTATAAAACGGATGAACTAAAACCAAATAGCTTTATTTATTTGTAGCTAGATATTTTAAACAGCATTAAGTAATGTCCGTATTTGCAGTTTTGTCTTTGCACCCGTTCATTTTCTATTGTGAAGATTTTAATTACTATCATAATATCCAACTTGAAAGCCCACTTTTTTGTTTTTCATACGTCTTCCATTCTCCCTGGATTTTAAGGAATGAGTGTACGTGCATGCTCTGTTCTTACAAGCTGCATGCTCATCTTCCCTCTTACTTGTGGTTTTGTAAAAGAAATCCTACTGCATTTTTTTCCTGCTCATAGACTAGTTATAATGTAAGCTGTTTTGTAAATAGCAAAGTGAATAGCATAGGCAGAACGTGCTGTTTTGTGTGTGTGGTGTGTGTGTGAGTTATTCAGTATTTACCTCTGTGTTTGGCTGACGAAAACATGATACTATACCAGCTTTGCGAAATTATATTAATGCACATAACTAACAGTACACCATGTATTTTTGGAACGTTTCTGGACATGGTGCAATACATATGCAAGCTTGTATTTGTTTGGTGTCTTTATTTCAATCTGTCTGGAGTCATTGACATTGGCGTTTTTTAAATGAAATTTCTGCAACTGTGCCAAGGCCTCCTCCGTCATGAAATTGAGAGTCATTTTCAAGCAGTGGTTGGTGTCCATTAGTGGCAAACCACAGCAAACCCTTGTGTTCAGCGATCATATCATATGCTGGTGTGTCTTCAAAGACAATAGTCCTTACAACATGCTTGGATGAACCTCTATCAGAGCCAACACGAGTTTCCCAATGAGTCAGGCAAACATTACGGTCAGTCTACTTGAGGTCATTTGAAGAACAGCTATGTTTTTGTTTACTTACAGAAGACCACCAAAAACCCAATGTCTTAAAGTGTCACATTGGGAATTTAATTCTTACAGTTTTTACTGCTGAGACATGTAATCTTGTGATTATGCAGATACATTTTTCAGACACTTTCCTGTGCGTGTCTGCACGTTATCATGTGCTGGACTGGTATGTGAATTCAGTGGGTGTAGATGGTTCACTGTCTTCCAACTGCTGGTCTTGGAATGGGACCATGTTGGGTGTATGCCTACAAACCAAAGCCCATTATACCCATTTGTGTGGCCGGAGACCGTGTTCAGACGGTGCCATCCTTTCTGCAGAATCCGTCATTGGCACCCCGGTGCAGTCTTTTGTCCGCCAGCTAATTGTGATCTCTCTTTTAAACAATCCAAAGGTATCTCCGTATTAACAGAAGTTTTGTCTGCAAGAAATGGGACGGGGTGGGATCTCTTAACACCTGGAGTTGGCACCACGTTTTCTACAAGATGCTTGTGTTTGAATGCTATTTAATTCACAGCTGTCTGTTTGTCCTCTTCTTAGTAATTACTGAAGTCTCAGTCTGGGTGGCGTCTCCCAAGCCTGTCTTTAAGTCATATTCTGGTGAAGGCTGAAAGCGCTGTGCGGTTCTCCAAGGCCGGACAGCTTCATGGGAGGTTTTGAGGCAGTAGTCTTATCTGTCGACTATTCTTGAGACCCAGGACAGAAAATTATCCCACACGGCAGTTTTGCAATTTGATGGAACTTGTTCGCGGCGCGTCTTCAGTTGTAGTAACAAAATTAAATGTACAATCTAAGATCTGGATCTTTTCCAGGTCGACAGCCATGTACTGTCAGACTGTGGACCTGGTCAAGTCTCTCGTGGGTAATGTGGTAAGCGTACAGTGATAATGGGCTTTCTTGTTATTCGCGCAGTATAACTTTGTGGCAAAGTCACTGTATCTGTATTCTTGTGTGAATGGCAACATTTAAACACATTTGCAACAGATTCCATTTCATTTAGCTCAGGATGTAAAATATAGTCATGGTTTGAGGAATACCATATGCTACATTGTATATTTTTGTTAAATCATTTATTAGAAGCTTTATATTTTTTATTAGATATTTTGGTCGGAGCCGGTGCGACTTTTGAAGTGGTGTTGCAACGCGTGGTACAGGACGAAGCTGTCAATAATTATCAATCTCTAACCAAGCCAAGACATGTTTTTTAAAAAGGTTTTTGCTCACATGAGCTTTAGTCCAATGATGTCTGGATCCAATAAGTCGCTTTGTAAGCACAGAGTCCTCTGGATGGCATTGAACATACGTTGTTATGATGTAGCTCTTTGCTGGGTACCTTGTTACACATATATGCTGGCACAAAATCTTTTTTCACAAACCTTTACTTTATAACGCTTAAGAACTGCCAAACTATAATTTTGAAAGTTTAACTAACCAAATGTGTAACTTTCCCCCTAAACCAAATGAGTAAGCTGATAATGAACCTTGTCTTCAACAGAATAGTCTCTCAGGAAACTGATAAGTTCATTTTGTGACCTACTGTACAACATGGCAGCAATGGTACATGCAGCTATTAATTAAATCACAGGCTTCTGTTTTCCTTTCATTCAGCAGATACCAGTACACAAGTGTCTAAGACAGGGGTGTCAAACTCATTTTGCATCGTGGGCCACATACGGCCTAGGGAGATGTCAAGTGGGCCGGACCATTAAAATTATACCATACTCTGCTATAAATAACCAAAATATCATGTCTTTCCTTTGTTTTGGTGTAAAGAAGCACAAGAACATTAGGAAAATATTGAAATTTAATGAACTATCCTTTTACAAAACATTTCATGAAACACCTCATATTTCCTTAGACAAATGTGCAATTTACTTTTATCATTCACAAATATGCATTGCAACTGATCCCACTGATTGTACAAAGGCACAAAACTTTAATTGGTACTGAAAAATATAGTAATGCACTTTAAGATTAAATGAGACTTTTAAAGAAAGGAATTTTTAAACCACTTACACATACGCATATAAAATCTAAATGTAATCCCTGCGTACACCTTACAAACTAAGGAGAGTGATTTTAAATGTGTAATGAAGAAAGTGTTCGCCTGTCATGTAAATCTGTAAACTTCATACATGAAACATACATACACATACAATACATACTGAAAATGTATGGAGTTGTATGAACAGTAGAATTCCATCACACAACTTTTGTTTTGAAGCTGCTGACTAACATTAAAGTGCACATTTTTTAAATCACCACAGTAAGGATTCATCTTCACAGAGCTGTATTCTTTCAATGCAAACAGTATCTAAGGCAGCATTTTAAAGGTGTTAGTCTAGTCTGGACTTGTATTTGTTCCTGAAACTTGGCATCTTTTGGCCTGTACAAGTGCATCAACACCAGGTGTCATGTCCTGACTAGCTGTCACTTTCAGAATGTCATTTAAGTGCTTGTTTGTGAGCCTTGAACGCATTTTTGTTTTATTGATATTCATCACTGAGAAAATTTGTTCACAAAGGTAGGTTGTCCCAAACATGCACAACATTTTAGCAGCCAGGGCTGTTAATTTGGGGTACCCTGGTAGTAGATACTGATAAAATCTGTCCAGACCTACAGAGGCAAATTTGCCCTTCAAATCTGCATCACACTGCAAATCAATTATCTCTAGCTGAATTTCGACCGGCAGATCAGAAGCTTTAACTGTGAAAGGTGAGCGAAAAACTGAAAATTCTGTCTCAAGTTCACCAAATACCTGAAAACGTTTCTCAAACTCCCGCAGTAGTCCTGCAATTTTGTCTTTGTACCGTTTCATGTCCGCATCAGGTCTGGTCACACACACATCTCTCAGACAGGGGAAATGAGCAGGGTTGCCATTTGCCAGTTGCATCTCCCACAAAGTCAGTTTCAACTTAAATGCATGTATGTTGTCAGAAAACTGTGTGACAACTTTTTTGCGGCCTTGCAACATTTTGTTCAGATTGTTCAAGTGTTCAGTAATATCAACCAAGAATGCAAGGTCCCGTAGCCATTCCTGAGATTGTAATTCCAACACCGGTTTTCCTTTTTCTCCATGAACTGTCCGATTTCCTCTCGTAGATCAAAGAAATGCCTCAGCACAGCGCCTCGGCTTAACCATCTCACTTCAGTGTGGTATGGCAGGCTGTGGGTAATGTTGCTGTCGCGGAGAAGTTTGTCAAACTGACGATGGTTCAGACCTCTGGACCGGATGAAATTTACAGTGCGAACAACCACCTCCATGACGTGGTCCATTTTCAGCGACTTGCAACACAATGCCTCCTGGTGCAAAATACAGTGAAATGTCCAGAAACGATCTCCTCCATTAAGGGCTTGTACTTTGTCTTTGAACTTTGTCGCGACACCTGCTTTCTTTCCGACCATGGATGGCGCGCCGTCTGTAGCCAGGCTGACAGCGCGGGACCAGTCCACTCCAACTCTGTCCAATGCAGCAACGACAGAGCCGAAAATGTCCTCGGCTGTTGTGGTGTCCATCATTGGCACCAACTCAAGAAACTCTTCAGTAACAGTCAATGTCTCATCAACTCCTCGAATAAATATGGCCAGTTGGGCCACGTCTGTGATGTCAGTGCTCTCGTCAATTGCCACGGAAAATGCAATAAATGACTTGACTCTCTGTTTCAATTGACTGTCTAAATCTGCCGATAGTTCCGAAATCCTCTCTGCTATAGTATTCCTCGTCAGGCTAATATTGGCAAAAGCTTGTCGCTTCTCGGGACATACAAGTTCAGCCGCCTTCATCATGCATCGTTTAACAAAGTCACCGTCGGAATACGGCTTCGATGCTAATGCTATTTCGCTAGCAATTAGGTAGCTGGCTTTTACCGCTGCTTCACTGACTTCTCGGCTCTGGATGAAAGTTGACTGCTGTTTCCTCAGACCCGCCAGCAATTCGTTAATCTTATCTCTTCTCAGTTGTCCTTGCAAGCCGTCATATTTTTCACTGTGATGAGTCTCGTAGTGGCGTCGAATATTATATTCCTTCAATACCGAAACTTGTTGCAAACACACCAAGCACAAAGGTTTTCCGTGCATCTCTGTAAATAAATAGGACGTGGTCCATTTTTCTTTGAAAATTCTACACTCCTTATCTACTTTTCTCCGTTTGGATAACGACATTTTGGCTAATGAGGGTGTAGCGGAGAGGTAGAGACCAAGGTATTAACAACGTCGTAACAAGCAGCAGATGGCGCATTGATACCGTCTGCTGTTTTCAGTCTGTCTCAGTGATGCGGCTTGTCTTCTACTCTGATGGAAAGAGTGCGCCCCTTAGCGGATAATCCATGAATTGCAGCGAATTAAAAATATTAATTCCATGTCTTTTATGCATTTTTTCCACTTTCTAATTATCCTGCGGGCCTGATCGAACCTCCTTGGGGGCCGGTTCCGGCCCGGGGGCCGTATGTTTGACACCCCTGGTCTAAGACAACACATGTTGTCAGTCACTCGATTTTATTCAAAACAAAGACAACAGGATCAGGAATTAACTTGGAGACATAACCACAACGAAACCAACAGAGGCTTAGCTTCTCAAATGGCTTTTTCTATTTTCTTTGTCTCGTTAAAAGGAACACAATATGACTTCAGAATTGACATCTGTTAGTTCTATAGGATCCAGTGAGATGACTCATTAAGGAATGCCTGAGAACATGCTCCTGAGAACAGATGTCTTCTGCAGTGACATAACCTCAGTGTTGGAGGTTTGTGTTTGTCAGGCAATTTCTGTAACGGGGAATTTGTCTCATGATCACATATGGTACTGTTTAGTGTCTGATATAGGATCTGTGTGAACTATAAACTGGATGTCCTTAAATGCTCTGAGTAGATGCATGAGTTTGACATTAACGAGAAAGAATGGACAAGCAGGATGTTAGCATTTCCGGTTCTTAGCAACTAGTGGCTGTTAGCCTGTGGCCCTCTGGGAACACAGGATGCTAACGGGGCATTAGAGATGGGTCTAATTATAATGTTGTTTATATACAGTTCCGTAGGTTGGTTTAAAGACGTCGGGTATACTATTAATATGAAGGAGAAATGGTAGAAAAAAAGAAAATAGCCAAACTGTAAAAGTGTCTTACAAATACACACAAACTATCTTTTAATCCATGGCACAGGACGAATTAGTCGCTCTCCTTTCATGCGTGTCTTTGTTTAATCCTCCACTGCAATGTTCTGTTCATATCCTTTCTATGAAAGAGTTGAACGAGGGCATTTGGCACAGCTTGCATGTGTTGTGCCATAACACATTAGAATCGTGACTTGCTCTGGTGCAGACAGCTGAAGTGAGTCAGAGGAATGGGTTATTGGGGTTGTATCAGGTCAGTGGAAACCGATCTAGTACAGCTGTGTGAGAATTACATGGGCTACGTCTCAGACCGTAGGACGGGGAAAGCCAGGTAGGTAATCGGTTCAATAGATATTGGATGGCTGGAAAACTGACAAAATAAATGCTTCCCTGGATGAACTGGTTAGTCGGATGAGTTGAAATCAGGACAGAACTTGAGCTTCACCATGCTGCCGCCAAATCAATGGGCCCGGACGATTGCTTTAACAACCAGTAGGTCTAATCCTTGTTTCACAGAAATGTGTTTTGAATTAGTATTATCGTGAGCATTATGTAGTCAGATATAATAAAATGTCCTAGTCATCAATTTCACGTGGGGAAAATAAAGAACTTTTTGCTAAAGCGCACAGTCTTTTTCGAGGACAAGCCTGTCTTGAAAACACTGACTCGGGAAAACAAATGTAGTCCTATGGGTTTGGCCGAACAATATACAGCGAGTTTAGAAGGGGGTTGTGTCCCCAGACACTATTAGTAGTGTGTGTGTCCCAGGAGGAACACTCTAGCAGATGTTTAACATCATTCACCACTGGCCTTTATCCATCTCACTCCTTTAGTCATTCCAGCCAGGCAGAGGGAGTCACCCCAGACGATTTTACCACAGCGTGCCAGATTGGGGAGTTGTAATAACTCGGCAACACTGTGACTCATAAGAATTACCATTTAGGTATCTGCTTAGACATAATAAATCAAATGTCAGGCTGTACGGTTATGTGGTCAACGATGAGGCATGGGAATTTTTTGTGACCTGTCAGGTCACTTAAATCTCCGGAAAAAACGAGTGGGAAAACCGCAAAAACATTCTGGTCCATTAATAGCAATGTGTTTATAATCTTATACATAATCATATTGGCCTTGAGTTTTACACTCGAGTCTGTCAAGATTCAAACATCACAGAGTAAATCCAGGCAATTTTCTTCCCTCTGCTGGTGAAACAAGAACCTATTCAATGAAACAAAAACCTATAAAGTCTCAGATTAATTCAAACCCACCATAGAAATGTTTAGTAAGTCTTCATGTACTACATTCCGTCCCCAGCAAATACACTTCTAATCCAAAAACCTAAGGCACACATGTGAGATACTACCCTGGTAGTAGTTGTGGGGGTTTCAACAGTTCCCTAGACCACTGTGTACGCTCTTTTGACTATTCTGGGGGAAACGTTCCTGTGTAAATACTGCAATACGGAAATTCATCTAATTAACCAAACAACGAGAGGCGATTGGTCGAGGTACAGAAGAAAGAATAGCGGAAACAAATATATCAATATGCATAAAAAACAGACATGTAACGTTTTTATTTAATATGACTGAAATTCCAGTGAAACTACTGTAAAGTATAGCAAGACAGTCTTTTATGTGTTATTTTGTATTACTTCTTAAACAGCAGAGAAAGACCAAACAATTATTCAGTATTGATGTGCAAAAAATGTTGGGATTCAGCAGCAAACATTCCTACAGTAGAGTACAATAAGTAAACACACCTGACCGGACATTACAAAACATAAACCCCTCTATACAAAACATAAACCCCTAATAATAGTGTCCAAAATGGCACACTAGCCCCTATTTCAATGTCGACATTTAACCAAAGGCAATATGGGTCTGATGAAAAGTAATGCACTATAAAAGCAATAGGGCGTCATTTCAGAAGCAGACGCGGTCAGTGCGTAGCTCGACGTGGATGATTGAAACACTTTTAATACTGTATGATGACATTGTAAATCATATCAAATGCATAGTCAAGCCATACCTGATCTCAGTCAGACGTAGCTGTGCAGTGTTCCCTATACGACCTAGTCACACTCTTATATGGAGAAATACTGGGATTCATTCCATCTCACTACAGCAATATTTACACATTTTTACATTACCCTTAAGGTATCAGGTGAGGATTGTAAAAGGCCCAATTTACACTCATTAACAAACAGAATATATTAGTTGACTGGTCTTCTAGGATACTAGGTGTGACTGGTGTCACAGCGACTGAAACACCAGTCGGTGAACGATTGAGACTATTGGCAATAGACCTATTGTGTAAATACTGCAATGTGGGTTTGAGTGAACGAGCCAGAAAGTTGAGATAAACAAAAAAACAAGGCAGGAAATGTTATGACTGGTTCTGTACCAAGTTATCCTTGTTATAAATACTTTTCAGGGGGAACCTTTTTTGGTTTCCGGTTAAACCTTTTGGTAACTAAAGTGTAAAAAACAAACATGCCTGGCGGGAATTTGGGCATTCTTAAAAATGTAATGTGAATGTGAACCTCTAAAACCGAGCTATTAAAATGAACAACAGAGCTGTAAGGCCATTTAACTGGTCCTAGGGGGCTAAAACACATTGGTAGTTAATCGCCAGGTGTCCCACGTTTGAATAGGTCCTTTATAAGAAGATCTAAATCGGAAGGGTTTCAGCTCTAATGAATGGTCCTTGAAGTTATTCTTAATCAAAGGATTCCTCAAGTCATCATAAGAGTAATTATCATAATTTATTTTCATGACTTAATTGATCTGTGTTGAGTGTAAACCAACCCTCAGTAGCTACAGTGTATTTCCCCCACACAGGAGCAGACTGGTCCCTGTATGACATATATACGGTATACATTGGGGATTTAGCTATATGACACACAACATATGCTGGATCCTGTGGTGTGGTCCAATAGACAGCAGATCATACCGTGTCCTTTCTGACCATGCATTATACAACGCACACAGACATAAACACACACACGCACATGTACTTCAAGATGGGCTAGATTACTGCAGTATAGTACAGCCACTCAGCTCTATACACAGCGCCCCGCATCATATTTAACATTTTTTTTTTTTTTTTACAAAACCAGGCCAGTCTTGAGACATTCTGTTGGCTGCGGTGCATTAGTCAGGTCACGTGTCGACTTTGGTTCGGGGCGTGTGGACGGTCTTCACCACCTTGGCACTGCTCTTCATATCGTGCTCAATGATCTCTGACAGCAGGGGGTCTTTGGAGCTGTGCTTCTTCTAGAAAACAACGCAGAACAAAGGCGACGGGTTAAACAGGGGTTAGATATGCAAAATGAGAGGTGAGTTCTGTCCACCACGGTAGAGCAAGCGAATTTCGTTGTGATTTTCAGCTCTGTGAAATGTACACTACTTAATGTCCTCAAATCGCCAGCTTAATTATAAACTAGTCTCAACTTCAACAGTGACGGGGCTACTCTTAGGGAGGATTTAGTGGCCAGTATTCACAAGATCTCAACCCTTTTCAGCTGTTCTTGGAGCAGCCTGACCTTATGGCACATAAAAGCCCATCAAGCCAATCCAATTTGTAGGAGGTGCTTTGGGAAACATGGGTTAAAGACTCATTAGGTAAAATATTTTTAAATGTACAACTAAAACGTCAAAGGACTGCAATACTTTAACTGATGCAAATTGAAGTTTCTTTGTAAAGTCCGGAAAAAAAAGTTATTTCACAGAAAAAAATTATGTCATTCTCTAAATATCCTATTAATTTTGTTATGTGCGATACAAACACATTTCATGTATGTTTTCTTGAAAAGGGCATTTTTAAGTGACCCAAAACTTTATTTAAGGTACTTTATAATTAAGTATAATATATATATATGCTTTTTATACATATTCATTGTGACAGAACGTAATATTTTCTAATTATCTGGGTCAATCATGGGTCAATTCTTCCCAATTAATAAAATAATTAGATCCAATTTTTTGTAAATTATTTTGGCACTTGAAACAGGAAAACAATCACTCAGCTATGCTCTCCATAATTATAATATCACTTCAATCTGTTTGCTAACACAAGGCTTTGACCAATGACGTGTCCAGCGACTGACCTGAGAGGGGGTAAAGCTTGACCCTGGGATATCTGCCGTACGTGTCACAGGTAACGCGGGAACCAGGTCTGTCCGGGCGCTGTGGAAAAGGAAAGCCTTGTGTAAGGATGTTGGAAAACATCAATAAGATTTAACTTGAATCCTGCGACACATATCCATCACGCATAGAGTTGCTCTCCTGTGTCAAACTCATTCCAGAGAGGCCAGACTGTCTGCCTGTAATTGCTCCTCCCTCGTACGTGATTCGTAAATGCCACCGATTAGTTAACAACTCCGCCCTTTAGACTCGAACCTGTGTGAATTTGTTCTGATCCCCCCCCCCTGTTGCTACATCACCCCAGGGTTCTGAACAACACAGGAAACAACCTCAGCATCAAACATCTCAATCGCCAGACTGGGCTGACGAATCAATTTGACACGCGTTGCGTTTCTCGGCATTTAATGCAAATTATCGACTGGGCTGACATTTGCAAAGTTTTTGGTGAAGGTCGTCTTTTTGAATGTCAGGAGTATTGTCTTCAAAAGGCATGTTGAAAGTTCTGTGAAGTACGCCTCTCTGCCTTATCGCTGTACATGTAAGGTTCCCGTGGAACATTGAGGGGTCTTCAAAGCCTTCAGAATGGTCCTGAGACTAGCGTCTACTCACTTGACCTCAGAAAGCACCGATCTCTCCCCTTCTGAGGACTGGGAACGCCGGTATTGACGGAAGCTCCGGGGAGAATGCGAGTGCCGGATTTTGATCGGGTCTCCGTGGGTTCTGGACATAAGGACAGACAGAGTCATTCACTCTGTCTCGCAAACTAGTGTGAAATAAGCCCACTCCCTCCATGTCGGATCCATCGCCCTCTGAGACGGTGAGATTCGGTTAAAACGAGCATAATGGGTTCTACACAGAGTTGACTTACAAGTGACCGCAATAGAAACCAACTCTGAAATCTGTCTATGATCCAGTGTGATCATTTGTTATTGTCTATTTGTCCTGACAATGAGCACACTATATATTTCAGGGGTCCCCAGACCTGCTCCAGGAGACATACCATCCCAGTCGTTTTCTTTCCAACTTTGACCTAGCACAGTGGATTCTAATAACTAGACAGTTAACTTCAAAAGGAGGCTACATATACGTGGTGTTGGAGTGAAAACAATCCGGACGGTAGCTCTCCGGGAGCAGGGTTGGAGACTGCTGATCTAATGTAATGGAAAAGGGAGAAGGCGGTCACTCACTCCACTTTCTTGTAGGGAATCTCCTTCAGCTGTGCCTCTGTGAGGTCAGGAGCAGGGTCCACGAGCTCCTTCCTGTAGTGACACAACGATCAGATACGGCGTTGTTGCAGAGATGGACGTGCACAAACACGTATTTGTTTACGCTTTCATTTTATTCGTGTTTGGGATTTGAACACACAAACCAAGATGGTCTTTTTAACTCTTTCAAGGTCATTTATAATTTAAATGAAAACAAACGCTTTATGTGTTTTTCCTGACATTGTCCTACTAGGCGAAAATCTGAAGGAGATAAACTCTCACTGCTACTTATAGGTTCTGCAGTGCGGACATGCAGTCTATAGTAAATAATTCTGTAACATATTGGCAAATAATGGATGTTTGATAATATTATTGATGAAAATTATGGAGCCAAAAGAATAGCTCCTCATGCCATATTAGACATATATAGTGTACAATAGCAATAATTACAACCCCATGGGCCATATTAGACATATATAGTGTACATTAGCAATAATGCTGGAGAAAATGTCTATCCACAAAGGTCTCTTGTACAGCAGACAGCCTGATCAGTGGAGCCAGACTTACTGGATGTGTTTCCAGAGCAGCTCCTTGGCCTGCACGTCTGGACTCCGCCTGGAAGACATCAGACAGTTATACGGGTTAACAGTTTAGAGTCACTTTCTACCAATGGCAAACTGACTGCACGGAAACGTATGAACGTGTGTCAAAGCGTGGAGGTAGGTGTGTCGTCTGCAAGACTTTAAGGCATTTTGATTGGTCAAGTCTCAGAGAGGCGGGGCCGGGTCTCACGATCGAGAGCGGTGTCGTGAGCGTCGGTGGTTTGGGTCGTTCTGGGACCTCTCCTGACGACGACGAAGCACGGCTTCCCACTGAGGACCAGAGTCTACCATCTCATTCTCCTGACGAGACCTGGAATATAACATAGTATCATATAGTAATGTTAAATGCCAGGATATTATATACACTGTATGGCCACAAGTCAGTTTGTGATAATACTGCCTACTAGATCTGCCCTGGCCAATAGTGCTATAATTGTTAAGTATTTATTTAGAATTATCAGATTTTCCACAAACAGCAGTTTCTGACTCTCAACTGACTCAACAACTGTTTAATGGTTCAGCTGAAAAAAATGTGGCAAGCCAAATCAGACAAGATGAAGCAAAATCAGTGCTAGTGAAGATTCGGGAGAGAGAATAGTGTCATTAGTATACAATATTAAGTATTATGTTTATTTCGTAGGGATTTTTTTATCTTCCTATAATGGAATGGACTTATATTTGCATATATGCATACATTTGGTACTATTCTCTCAAAACATTCCTCAAGCTCCTACCACAGCAAATAGCAAGCCACGCTATAGACTTTATAACAAAAATAATTTGATAAACATTCAATGCATTCTTGGTTAACAACTTCAGGGTAGACTTGCCCGATTGTTGTTGGTAATTGTCGTGCTGGGAGGTACATTTCCTTCTGGTGTAACTGAACTGAAATGTAGTCCTACAAACTGTGTGTACATAACAAATGAACTTTTGTACCAAAACGACAAAAACGCTACATTATGGTCACAAAGACATTGAACTGTGATTAGAGGCACGTCGGAGGTCTTAGTGACCAGAACATTGCCTTTGTCAATACATTTTTAACCGTCAAACATTCCCAGCCCCAAATAAGACAGTGAGTGTGTCTGATAGGATCGTTGTTCTTGTTCACAGTCACGTGTGCAACTCGCTTTATGTTGGTATAAAGGCACCGTGAGCGTTGGGGTTCTCCCACTGCATCTGGTTCAGAACTCATGGCCATCCTGTGGAGAGCCGTTTGTCTCATGGCAGTGGCCATGCTTGGTTATCTGTGTGACGCTCAACTCTGGAAAGGCCAGAAATCCCAGTTCAGGCCCAGGTCGTTGCCTGTTCAAGCTGAGCCTCAGCAGTTTGCCAAAACCCTTCCTCAGAAACCTTCCCAACCGCCTCAGACGTTCGATCTATCCGCGCCACCTCAACCGATACCGGCTAACAGCACAGATCCAAAGCAGACCTGCCACGTTGAGGACAACGATAAGGTGACGTGTGGACCTCCTGACATCACTGTCGCCAGATGCCAGGCCATTAACTGCTGTTTTGCTGGACAGAGATGCTTCTACGGGAAAACGGCGACTGTACAGTGTACAAAGAATGGACAGTTTGTGGTTGTGATTCCCAGGGATGTCACTCTGACCAAGTTGGACCTGAAGTCCGTCCACTTGCTGGCCGGGAACGAGTCCCACTGCAAACCAGTCATCAGTTCTTCTTTCGCCATCTACCAGTTCAAATTCACCGAATGTGGAACTTTGATAACGGAGGAACCGGGACAAATTGTTTATGAGAACCGGTTGTCCTCTTCGTCCGAGGTGACGGTTGGACCCGTTGGCGCCATCACCAGAGACACCAACTATGACCTACTCTTCCAGTGTAGGTATACGGGATCTTCAGTTGAGATGGTGATTACGGAGATAATGCCTGTCAGGAGCTACCACCCCGTGTCTCATCTTGCGGACCTTAACGTGGAGCTTCGACTGGCCAGCGGACGTTGTCTCACCAAAGGATGTGACGAAGACCAAGAAGCCTACACCTCTTACTACACAGACGCCCACCACCCCGTCACCAAGCTTCTCAGGGATCCTGTGTACGCCGAGGTTCGCATTCTGGGGATGACCGATCCCGGCGTTGTCCTGATACTTAATCGTTGCTGGGCAACCACAGCACCCCAGAGTGACAGTCTGCCCCAGTGGGACCTCCTGATTGACGGGTGTTCCTTCCAGGATGACCGCTACATGACCATCCCCATCCCGGTCGGAACCAGCTCCGGTCTAGCCTACCCGTCCCAGTACAAGCGCTTCGCCCTTAGGATGTTCACGTTTGTGGATCCTACGTCCATGGACCACCTGACAGAGAAGGTGTACATTCACTGTAGCACAGCAATGTGCCACCATCAAGCCGGGTCCTGTGAACAGAAGTGCCCGACGCAAAATCCATCAGAATACAGTGAGAAGTCCGAGACCGCTTGTGAACGGCATAGAGGCAATTTGCTGAGAACTCTCCCAGGGGCTTTTGTACCTCAGTGTGATGAGCAAGGTCAGTACAAAGCCATGCAGTGCTACAATTCTACAGGATCCTGCTGGTGTGTGGACAGCAGGGGGCAGGAGAGAGCAGGGAGCAGAACCGAACCAGGCACGAGCCAGCCTAACTGTGATGAACCACAACCAGATGAGAGAGCTAAGACTGATTGTGAAAAACAAAGAGACAGTTGGCAGGCGAGCAATTCAAGTGGGCGACACATTGCAGGTGACTTTAAACCCGAGTGTGATAAACAGGGTCATTACGAAGCCCGTCAATGTTCTGCTGGATACTGCTGGTGCGTAAGTAAAACTGGGCAGGAGATTGCAGGGACTAAAATGCCACCCGGTACCGCAGCGTTTTCCTGTAACCAACCAGGGGAACACCTTTCTGTTAAAGAGCCGAGGAAGACAACAGGAAATGTAGTCGTCTCTAGTCAAGAAGTCAACATTATTTTACCTTGAATCCATGTTATGCTATTGGTTCAGGGTCTGAGATATATACAGTGACGTAAGGCCACGGTAGTGAGAATGGTTGTTCCCTTTCAAGCTTTGCACTCCAACAGTTATACTTTAATTCAAGGCTTTATTCATTTGAAAATAAAACTGTCCCAATAACTCCCTGTGTTTAGAATATTATACCGAATTCTTATGTAATGTGCACGTGCTAGACCTGAAAATCTAAACCTTGCAAGCTGGTTCCGTGTACGCAGACGAGTACAATGATGACAGTGCCTAGCAGATCAATACAGCAAATATATATACATGACATTTGAGGAAAGTCAAAGTCACTTTTATTAAGTACAGCCTGTCATTCACATTCTCACTACCTCTACACACGTACATACTCTCCCACACGCACACTCTGAAATGCATACATCCACATTAGCACACATCCACGACTCTTAACTTGCTCCTCGAGGTTAAGGCACCAAACAGAATGTAAACGCACCAGGAGACGATTTGTCAAATACATTTTTTCGAATATAGCACAAGATGACATTGATGCAACAAAACCGTATCTCTCCTATACTGTGAATCTTTTGTAAGTTTGCTGCGTGAATTATTTGTCTGTTCTTCCTGTGCTCTCCAAACGTGTGCATGGTTCTCTATTTGACTAAACAGTTTTGTTAGCAGGCCAGCGGGCTAAGAAGGTTGACTAATTATAATTCGCTATACAACATTTATAAAAACATATTTAGAAAGACGGGACGGGACATGATATATTCAACGTTACCCGAGTTGTATACTAAAATGTCTGACGTGTAACGGCTTCGTTTTGGGACCAGTGACGTCACTCACCGGTTCCTCTTTTTACGATGTTCCCGGGTCGAGTTCTCAGACTCGCTTCCACTACTGGTGTTGCCACGGGAACGTGACCTGTGGGCAGGTAGGTGGCGGTGAATAAGAGGGTTAAAAGGTGACATGGGAAAAGTGGACGATAAAGAACGTTGTTTGTTTATGGCTTGTCAGGACGAAATAAGGAATGTGTGTGTCCGTGTGTGTGTGAGAGGGGAGAGATGGGGTCGGGTGTTTAGGGTAAAAGAGTTAACTCTTGCTTTTACAGGAATTGGCTGTTGCACAGCAACTACCTCAAGTACAATCACACAAAGGCAAAAAAGCTTATGTCAAGAGCCAAGATGGTGAATTTGTAGTGTTGGCGTCTACATAACAATACAACACGTCTATAAGCACTTGGGATGGTCAGCGTGCATCACTCATCTGACCCACCAAGTCAGCGGAGTACGTGTGGGTTCCCTTTGTGACTGGGCTTCAGAACCGAGAAATGTTCTGGTGTAAATGAACCGTACCTTCTCCTCTGTTTGTTCTGTAGCTGTGAATCTGATGGATCGCCGGCCTGGCCTTTCCTGAGGGACCATATGAAACACAAGTCATTATTCCTGTTGTCATTACTGTGCCACTGTCGTCAGGCTTGTCTGTGTCATTTAACTATATTTAAAAAAGGGTAATGGGTTAAAACATGTTTTAAAGTCAAATTGGACATGTTCTGACAGTTCTTCACCTATGATGAGCCTCCATTCTTTTCAATAGAATACATCTTAACCGACTCAAATTTTACATTTCCTGCTTTTTGGGGTTGATTTCTTCAAACTCAATTCACAAACAACCAATCACAAAAAATGCTTGTCAGAAGTCACATGTCAAGTGGGTGTGGCTTTACCGCAGCCTTATAACATTAGATTAACATATCATATCTGATTGGCTGGTTAGCTCCACAGAGGAGGGCAGAGTGGCAGAGAGTACAGGCAGAATGGCCCAAACAACTCCATCCTGTCTTCGGTTACGTGTTTAAAAGGCACATATTCAGTTCCATTCAGAGGTGCAGACACACATATCTATTCAACCTTGGCAAGGCCATTTATTCGCCTTACCCCTTTTTAGGCCTCTGTGTGGAGGACCTGGCTGCAAAGCAAGATGTTTCATGTATATAACACACACACAGTGCGTTTAAACACAAAGGCCTTTGGTATGCTAGGAATTTCAAGTAGATAAATTATACAGTACTGACACCCATACAAACACTTGGCACGTATTTCA
The DNA here is from genome assembly GCA_029465975.1 of Dallia pectoralis. Classification (NCBI taxonomy): domain Eukaryota; kingdom Metazoa; phylum Chordata; class Actinopteri; order Esociformes; family Umbridae; genus Dallia; species Dallia pectoralis. Next base: position 5,461,854 of record CM055760.1, on the reverse strand, counting down.
GCTTGACGCAGCTAGAACGAGAAATTCTAGTTCCACGGCAAACCAGTAGGAGGCAGCACTATCCCACAAACATACTTTTCGACAGGGAAAAGACAGAGGCAGCAACGGCAGCTGTTTCCCCTTCTGTCACCAGCTGGGATTCACTTTTCACCCCAAAACAGGGACTCAGACCTGGTCGGACTACGGTCAGTTTAAATGACTTGTAAACGGGAGCTGGTGAATTGTGTTATTAGGTTGTTAAAGAGGAAATACCGATCACACCTGGACCCTGAATGGAGTCAATGTCAACTGAACTACTGGGTGGAGACGTCAGATGAGTTCACAGGTGAAAGGTCATGGGTAGACAAAACACACCTGCACCTGTTCTGGGACACCTCGTTGTCGCTGCCCCCTGGTGGTGTGCGCCCACGAGCCGTGGGGAATTTGGGAGACTTTGTGCGCTCGTTGGCCGTGTTGTACAGCCCACTGTGGAGACAAACAAACATATGTGCTCAGAGCATGAGCCGACACACACTCAGAGCTGTTTGATCAAACTTACTTTGTGATCTACTGAACAAAAAACAACAAAGTCATTTTTTATTATAGAGAATTTATTTGACTTGAACAAACCACAACATTCCTTGCCACATTGACAGAGATGTGCAAAATGTCTGGGGCAGAAGTTCGCAACGCCTGACTGGTTCTGTGTGACCCCCCCCCCCACACACACACACACATACATACACACACACACATCCTGTCTGAATTCATTATCCTCTGATAAGGCACAGCTAAGACCCCTCCCACACAGTTATGCAAGCATGCCTGATGAAACACAGAGACACACACACACACACACATCCCAGGCCTGAGATAACAACACAAATCGATGTGGAGATAAAACGGCTAATGTTCTTTGAAATGCAAATAGCCCTGGTGTTAGTTAACACAATAACAATAACAAAGAGAGAATGCGTTTATTAGTCAGACAACAGTGTATGGGAGACATTAAGAGTCGATCACAGAGCAGAGACGCCAGCCAGACAGTACTGCACCTTTGTGGGGCATTGTCGTCCCATGGTGCACTGGACCTCCCTCGCTGTTCCTCTGGTCCATCGTTCTCTGCCTTCATTAGTTTGGAGCTAAAGGTAAAACAGTCTGCTAAAACAAACACTAAAAAAGCCAACACATCATTTCTGATGACTTTCCACTCAAAAAGCCTCAACTTCCCCTTTGATTTCTGTTTACATCCATTTCATCTTTTGACCCTATTATCTTCAGAGCCAATCTCATGACATTAAAGAATCGATTAAGGCCCTGCTTGATTGTAGCAAATCCAAAAAGACTGCGGACAGTTTATGTTGAGATATGTGTTTCCTCAAGCACCTCGAAACTGCTCCACGAACAAGGAAGTCTAGATCAGACACCCTACATGCTGGAAGGAAAGCGCTCTCCATCCCACTACCTGAACTGAGCTAACAGGCAGTGGCTTAAGAGCCGCTCCCGTTCAGAAGCCAGTGCCTCTCACTCTGTCATTATATTCTACGCGTGCCCTGTATCATGACTTGTCTGTTACCTCTTTACAGGTGAAGGTGCAGTCGTCTTACTCTCCGTTTTCGCGTTGGACCGATTCCCATTGTTCAACCCTAGAAGGAAATGGAAATGTTCTGTGACTCTGCCTCGCCCCTTTTCCCAGTCAACTCTCTAGCTCAGTCTCTGTAACCGGATAATATACTTGTGTACAGTGCATTGTGAACGGCTCCTGTTTATTGAAGGATACACAGCTTTGTCTGTTTGTGAGCCCTGCGGATGCAATTAAGGCGATATAAGCCAGCGAATGTGTCTCAGAGTGATTACCCATCCGCTGCACACAGCCAATGCAACAGCGCTAAGTCAAGCTCGTTAAGCGAGCACACTGTATGTCGGTCTGTATGTGAACGGTTGAAGTGAACATAATTAGCTAATTAATTTAAGACCCGGTGTTGTTCCCGGGCGGAGGGCGTGTTCAAATCAACGCACTGCGGCTGAGACCTAACCCGTAGCTTGTTTGCAGTAAAGAACCTGTCAATGACCTAAGAGGTTCTACTGGGAACCGGTGGAGATAGAAGGTGGGGAAATGTTGTTTGGGAGACGGTATAAAGACAATGTGCATGTCACATATCCTGAGGCCCTCTGTGGTGGTGCCATTGTGCTTGTTGGTTTGAATAATACTACTGGAGCGACGGGACAATGTTAATATGAATTGCCTGGAAACCAAAAAATGGCTGTAGAAACGACCATACAATTATCTTCTTAAAGGCCAAATATGACACTACCCCTTCCACTGCAACGGGGTGATTGAATTACACCTGTAAGCATTTAGCATGTAACATGTAGCATCCATGTGGTCGTTTTGTCCAGCTGACCTGTGGTGTGGAGTGGTCTCTTGGGGTAGGTTTTGCTGTGGGTCCTGACCACATGTTGGTCTGGCCGCGGGAGAATAATTGAGGGATCCCTGCACATTTGAATAGCAGTCTTTCCACTTTTAGGGAAAAATGAGAGAGACACATGACAGTGAAACACATTGACTAATGAAACAAAACTGACGCCACACATCTGTACTGGACCGCAGTCGGAATCAAACCCAACACCTTCGAGTCACGAGCGGAGCACTCAAACAACGTTGAGCTGCGTTAGCTTGTTAGCTAGCCACCACGCTCGCGTCTGGCGTGACAACAAGACAAGGTGTCGAATGGCGATTGGAACATAGAAAACGCAACGATCGTTACGACCACGGTGGCCAAAAAACGAGTCAAGGTCAATAGTGCCGAAGAAAGGAAGCGAAAGAAGGCTGCTTAATAGGTAGAACACAGGAGAGATGGATGTTAGGTGAACCATGAATTATTCAGAAGCTGCACGTCTCTGTGCTGTCACAACACACACACACACACACACACACCTTTGTCTGTTCAGCACTGTACTCCCCCAGTTGACTCTACAAAATTATGTTCCATAATTCATGAGGCTGTGTGTTTTATGCATGCATGCTGGGAAACGTCCTCCTGGATTTTCCTGTATCCTAAGACATTTCCCCAAACACCTCCCCACACATTCCAACCTAAAGTGATGCCTTGGGAAGCATGTAACAGTATGTCCAATATGCATACCTATCTGAGGAGCCCCCAGATTATAGAAACTCATTATATTCAACACATTCCAGACAGTTTATACAGTCGCACATGAATACGTTCAAAGATCCTAAAATAAATTGGGGTTCGCTTACCTGTACCGATGTTTGGATCCCAGGGAACCAAATTTTGATAGTTTCCTTGTCATTGTGTTCGCATCATTTTCTGGCATCCTAGAGATAGAGGAGATGCTTGTGGCTGTGGGTTTCAATGGAGCGAAATGCTGTACTTCTACCGGTCTCCAAGAATATGTGGACATTATCATGCTGTAATATATGCAGCTTTTCTCCTCACCGCTTTTCAACGTGATAACCGTGCCGACTGAAATAATGGAATCTTTTCATGATGGTGTTTGAATTGTGAATTTACTTTGTGTTTTTTATTCATTCATGGATGGACAGAAGTTGAACTGAATTAGTTCTATGTTTTTCTTTCTTCTCTCTAGAGGCGCACGTCTCTTGTTCTGATCTTTGCTTTAATTAAAGAATTACGGCGGGAACGCCACTAAGAGCTTTTGGGCCTCATTAAAATGCAACACTCTGAGTCCGCGAGAACGAGAATCCGTGTGTGCCGTGTGCACGTGCGCATTTAAAAAAAACTGAGAAAGAGTGTGACAGGAACAATGCGTGAACTAAGAGGGTAAATTAGTGGTGCATTACTTCATTAACGTACAGAACTAACACACAATCCCCAGCTGGTCGTTCTAAAAGCCTGGAGCAGTCCCTCACCCAGTCCCTCACCCAGTCCCTCACCCAGTACCTCACCCAGTACCTCACCCAGTACCTCACCCAGTACCTCACCCAGTACCTCACCCAGTCCCTCACCCAGTCCCTCACCCAGTCCCTCACTCACCTCACCCAGTACCTCACCCAGTCCCTCACCCACCTCACCCAGTGCCTCACCCAGTCCCTCACCCAGTCCCTCAACCAGTACCTCACTCACCTCACCCAGTACCTCACCCAGTCCCTCACCCACCTCACCCAGTCCCTCACCCACCTCACCCAGTCCCTCACCCAGTACCTCACTCACCTCACCCAGTCCCTCACCCAGTCCCTCACCCACCTCACCCAGTGCCTCACCCAGTACCTCACCCAGTCCCTCACCCAGTCCCTCACCCAGTCCCTCACTCACCTCACCCAGTACCTCACCCAGTCCCTCACCCACCTCACCCAGTCCCTCACCCAGTCCCTCACCCACCTCACCCAGTCCTTCACCCAGTCCCTCAGCCAGTCCCTCAGCCACCTCACCCAGCCACCTCACCCAGTCCCTCACCCAGTACCTCACCCAGTACCTCACTCACCTCACCCAGTCCCTCACCCAGTCCCTCACCCAGTCCCTCACCCAGTACCTCACCCAGTACCTCACTCACCTCACCCAGTACCTCACCCAGTCCCTCACCCACCTCACCCAGTGCCTCACCCAGTCCCTCACCCACCTCACCCAGTACCTCACCCAGTCCCTCAGCCAGTCCCTCAGCCACCTCACCCAGCCACCTCACCCAGTCCCTCACCCAGTACCTCACCCAGACATGTGTGTTAATAGAACCAAAACTAACACCACCACAGCGTTGATGCCATATATACATCCATCCAAACCAACAGCTCTGCATTGCGCCACTAACACAGGGTCCGGGTTCTCACAGAGCTCAGACATCAAAGTGACGCGATAAAACAAAGACGCTGTGGAAGACGCAAATCAAAGCTGAAATAGGGAGAGACGCCGGAACATCGCTGTAAAGTAACCCGACCACAGACAAACAGCAGCTACAATGCCAACTATTTTGTTGGAGACGTTTATGTTTTTTGTTGTTGTTCGTGTTCATTAGGTGCCTACAGGAGCTTATACGTTGTATGTAAACTATGTTAATGATAAAGCACCAATAAATGTGTCCTGTTTAACCCCCTCCTCACAGACTGATAAATGTGTCCTGTTTTACCCCCTCCTCTCAGACTGATAAATGTGTCCTGTTTTACCCCCTCCTCTCAGACTGATAAATGTGTCCTGTTTAACCCCCTCCTCTCAGACTGGTAAATGTGTCCTGTTTTACCCCCTCCTCTCAGACTGATAAATGTGTCCTGTTTTACCCCCTCCTCTCAGACTGATAAATGTGTCCTGTTTTACCCCCTCCTCTCAGACTGATAAATGTGTCCTGTTTTACCCCCTCCTCTCAGACTGATAAATGTGTCCTGTTTTACCCCCTCCTCTCAGACTGGTAAATGTGTCCTGTTTAACCCCCTCTCTCAGACTGGTAAATGTGTCCTGTTTAACCCCCTCCTCTCAGACTGGTAAATGTGTCCTGTTTAACCCCCTCCTCTCAGACTGGTAAATGTGTCCTGTTTTACCCCCTCCTCTCAGACTGATAAATGTGTCCTGTTTTACCCCCTCCTCTCAGACTGATAAATGTGTCCTGTTTTACCCCCTCCTCTCAGACTGATAAATGTGTCCTGTTTTACCCCCTCCTCTCAGACTGATAAATGTGTCCTGTTTTACCCCCTCCTCTCAGACTGATAAATGTGTCCTGTTTTACCCCCTCCTCTCAGACTGATAAATGTGTCCTGTTTTACCCCCTCCTCTCAGACTGATAAATGTGTCCTGTTTAACCCCCTCCTCTCAGACTGGTAAATGTGTCCTGTTTAACCCCTCCTCTCAGACTGGTAAATGTGTCCTGTTTAACCCCCTCCTCTCAGACTGGTAAATGTGTCCTGTTTTACCCCCTCCTCTCAGACTGATAAATGTGTCCTGTTTTACCCCCTCCTCTCAGACTGATAAATGTGTCCTGTTTTACCCCCTCCTCTCAGACTGATAAATGTGTCTGTTTTACCCCCTCCTCTCAGACTGGTAAATGTGTCCTGTTTTACCCCCTCCTCTCAGACTGATAAATGTGTCCTGTTTAACCCCCTCCTCTCAGACTGATAAATGTGTCCTGTTTAACCCCCCTCCTCTCAGACTGGTAAATGTGTCCTGTTTTACCCCCTCCTCTCAGACTGATAAATGTGTCCTGTTTTACCCCCTCCTCTCAGACTGATAAATGTGTCCTGTTTAACCCCCTCCTCTCAGACTGATAAATGTGTCCTGTTTAACCCCCTCCTCTCAGACTGATAAATGTGTCCTGTTTTACCCCCTCCTCTCAGACTGATAAATGTGTCCTGTTTTACCCCCTCCTCTCAGACTGATAAATGTGTCCTGCTTAACCCCCTCCTCTCAGACTGATAAATGTGTCCTGTTTTACCCCTCCTCTCAGACTGATAAATGTGTCCTGTTTTACCCCCTCCTCTCAGACTGGTAAATGTGTCCTGTTTTACCCCCTCCTCTCAGACTGGTAAATGTGTCCTGTTTAACCCCCTCCTCTCAGACTGATAAATGTGTCCTGTTTTACCCCCTCCTCTCAGACTGATAAATGTGTCCTGTTTTACCCCCTCCTCTCAGACTGATAAATGTGTCCTGTTTTACCCCCTCCTCTCAGACTGATAAATGTGTCCTGTTTAACCCCCTCCTCTCAGACTGATAAATGTGTCCTGTTTTACCCCCTCCTCTCAGACTGATAAATGTGTCCTGTTTAACCCCCTCCTCTCAGACTGATAAATGTGTCCTGTTTTACCCCCTCCTCTCAGACTGATAAATGTGTCCTGTTTAACCCCCTCCTCTCAGACTGATAAATGTGTCCTGTTTTACCCCCTCCTCTCAGACTGGTAAATGTGTCCTGTTTTACCCCCTCCTCTCAGACTGATAAATGTGTCCTGTTTAACCCCCTCCTCTCAGACTGATAAATGTGTCCTGTTTTACCCCCTCCTCTCAGACTGATAAATGTGTCCTGTTTCCTCTCAGACTGATAAATGTGTCCCCCCCTCCTCTCAGACTGATAAATGTGTCCTGTTTTACCCCCTCCTCTCAGACTGATAAATGTGTCCTGTTTTACCCCCTCCTCTCAGACTGATAAATGTGTCCTGTTTTACCCCCTCCTCTCAGACTGATAAATGTGTCCTGTTTAACCCCCTCCTCTCAGACTGGTAAATGTGTCCTGTTTGTACCCCCTCCTCTCAGACTGATAAATGTGTCCTGTTTAACCCCCTCCTCTCAGACTGATAAATGTGTCCTGTTTTACCCCCTCCTCTCAGACTGATAAATGTGTCCTGTTTAACCCCCTCCTCTCAGACTGATAAATGTGTCCTGTTTTACCCCCTCCTCTCAGACTGATAAATGTG